>CABFOV010001131.1:0-49452 GCA_902141375.1 Timema poppense
GACTGTAAAGTAATACACAAATAAATTTCGATCTGTTGTTAAAATACCAGCTGTTCTCCAGTGTAACCAACATATTACTTTCATAATTATTTTTAAACCTCATATAATTGTATTTGAAAGTAAAATAATTTTAATTGCATATAGATTATCGATAAAAATGGTCCTTATTGGTACAACAAAAAATTTAGCTGTTTTTGAAATTTGAAGTATAAGGTTGACATTTTGACACAAGGATTTAATTGCTTTTGCAATTGTAGATGTGACTGGTGGCTATAACCTCATTTGCAACAGTAAACAGTGTGGATTTAACTTCTTTTGCTACTTGACCCACTTTTATACCTTGATTTTATACTGTTCATAACTTTTTTTTTTCTCCGTTTTAAGAGGTTAAACTCGTAGCCAATGAGTTAAAGAATCCAGAGATACCAATATCTCATTTTTTAATATTTTTGGATATAGCTGCTTTTGTAAATAGGCAACTCAATTATATTGATTGTACTAGAGAGGTTTAAACTGTTATGTAACTATCATTTTTGTAACAAAATTGACTACAAGGAAATGTTTGCATAAATGGTGACAGACAGTGAAATAAATGTGGTCTTGAATGACATTTCCAATTCAGTCATTTTTATTACAGACAGTATGAAATAATTGATTTGCATCAATAAGTAATCAGGCCCAGGTACTTTATCCTGGCACCCAATCTACCTTAAATTATTGTCATTAGAGATATTATCTTTCCACCTACGTCTGCTCTTCCAAAGTGTCTTTTTCATCTCCCTTAAAAATTTAAGCCTAACGAAAGCTTTAGAGACTCTTGGTTTTAAACTTTTTTTACAACTATTTTTAAACATCAAACATAAACTTTTTTTTAGCAGATAGAATATTTGTGGACGCAATAAGTAGTGTATTGAAAGTTTAAAAAAAAACTTTAAAAAAATCAGGTAACCTAACGCAAATTGTAAACTTCAGTTACAAGTTTAATGATAATTAAAACTACCATTCCCTAAAAATAAGATTTAAAATAGTCTCGGACGATTACAAATAGCCCGCATCAGTGGTTGCATGATTTAATTAGCTACTCTGTCTACACTAATGATGGGTGAAGGGTCATTTTTCAAAGATAAATATTAAAAAAATATAGGCTTACTCCCAGCTATTGTTTAACCATTTTGAAGCATTTTTGCTCATGTAAGTAGAAAGTAGAAACTGATTATTTAAGTGGACTGAGTAGCGACGTAATCATCATTAATACTTGGTTTATCTGATGATCAAGAACAAAGTTAGCTTCTGCCATCTTAAAACAGAGAACAGAAATGAGTCAAAAGCTGTTCGCGTCGCCATAGAGAGTACCGCTTGTTCCATCTGATTTCATCTTACGCTCAACTGTACTCGTCACAAATGTAAGCCTACTCTCATAAGTCGACGCGAACAGAAGTCTAGTTATTTGATGATTTGATCCATGTATACAATAGTAATGTGATCTATGGCAAACACTTTCTTTTGAGTTTATATTGAATAACTTTGATTCGTTTCACGATTATAGATATGAAAATATAATTTTAACCAAGATAATTGGGAAAATCTCTTAATTTATGTTTTGTGCCCTGAAATTTTAAAGAAATGGCTGAAGGCAGACCTGTAAGAGAAGACAAAAAGTCCATGAAACGTTCACATGATGATGATCAATATGAACCAGTGGAAACGAGAGAATACATGTTGGAAGGTAACTTCAAAATTATTGGTTAAGCATTAAAACGTGTAAAATTTTATCGTTTAGTTTAAAGGCTATATTCACTAGACTTAACCTATATGGACATGCTCTAATGTAAACATTCTCAAAAGCAAATTGAGGCTACTCCACAGGTATGGGTCTAATTAGGTTAAACCTTATTCGCACAAACTGACCGAAAAACAATTTATTGGACAATTGAAGGAAACTCCCAACTATCGATGTATTGATAATTTACACCCTCAGTTATTTTAAATGCACTGGCACAATCCAGTGAACATAATTCAATATCTTTAAAATAATTGATGAATTACAAATTAAAGTAGTATATAAGGTGTACCGCGACGTTACCAACAGACTTTGCCAGCATGTTCTAGACATAATTTAAATTAAAAAAGTTAATATATACACATTGGAACAATTTGACTAGATTATCGGCACCGCTTTAACTTTGTGCTGGCCAACTTCAGTGTCTTGATCAAAGTGGTTGTGTATGTAGAATGACACAAACTTTTTCACTTACGAAATAAGCTAATATGGTCTTTATATATATGGATTCCGTGATGTACATGGATGAGGTGCAGCAGCTGAATATCGTTGGTGCTACCTTGGTTGCATGGCTCCTTAACACGTTACATTTGCTAATGTCGACCGTTGGAGGAAAACTGGATTATGCCCATGCGTGACTGGAATGAGACTAGCTACCATCGGAATGATGTGGCTGTTCTTAATGCAGGCGGAGTCTACAATCAAGTGTGTGTGGAATATCAAGCCTGATTGGAGTGCCACAAAGCCAAGTGTGGAGAATTTTCAAACAGACAGCCTGTATCCATACCACTTGCAAAGAGTGCAACAATTTCCCTGTCACACAAACTTTTTGCAATTTTGTTAATGGCTTCAGGCACATGTGAACATACTACTTAAGGCCCTACACTATTTTTACTGATGAAGCAACCTTCACTCATGACAGAATTAACAACACACGGAATTCCCATATGTGGGCACATGAACAGCCACACACTGTGACAGAAAATAATTTCCAACACAGATTTTCAGTAACTGTGGTGTAGATTACTGGGCAACCATCTCATTGGACAACATTTCACACACAGCAATCTGATTGCTTACTATTATAAATAGTTTATGGACAACTCCTTTACACTTTTGTTGGTACTGTAGGTGTGTAATTAGCAATACATCAAATGTGGTTTCATCGGGATGGCGTATCATTACCCTTTGGCAGAGCAGTGACAGCAATTTTTTTTTGTGAAGGTGGATAGGAAGAGGTGGGCCTATACAATGATCGGCATGGTCTCCTGGCTTGGTCCCATTAGACTTTTTCTTATGGGGCTGCATCTTAATTTTGAGCTTACAACAAACATAAACCAAAAAAACACGAGCTGTTGATACAGGTGATAACCGATACCACCAATGCCCTCATAAACAAACTTGCCGACATGCAGCAGCGTGTCATGATGTAATGTGTCACAGCCTGCTTGCTGGCTGAGTAGGGAGGCAGGAAGCATTTTGAATAGTAGGCCCTACATGTGAAGGTGATTGTCATAAATAGATGCAATTTGTTAATCAACTTTAAAATAATAAAATTAATAATTACAGCTATATACACATTTGGTATCTTTATTACATGTAGACTACGTCACTCATGTGGCTGTAACTCCATTAGGTTGCCCTATTGCGTATATTAGGGCTGTGGAGTTGGTACACCAATCTTTAGACTCCAAGTTAAAATGATATATTTACCATGTATTGTAAGACTTTGAAGCCAGAATTGGTACACTTTTACCAACTCCTACTCTACCCAAAATGTCCACTTCTCTGACTTCGACTTCACAGCCCTGGTGTATGTATTAACTTTTTAATTTCAAATGATGTCTAGAACACTATCGTGGGGTTTGTTGGCTATGTCACGGCACACCCTTTAAGACTATATTAAAACTATCTTAATTTCGTTTAGAAGCTTTAAATTTTATAACTGAAAAGTCATGTTGGGTCAGTTTCTTAAATCTTTATTGGCAAATGACACTTTCTACTATATAAACACTTACTCCAGCCATTATATTTGGAAAACCTTTAATACCCACTCATAACAGTAATGACATCATTCAAGAGACCGCAGAAAGTACATTTTAAGAGATGAGTGTCGAGTACAAACCGATAATTGGATTAAAATAATTTCAGACATACCAATTAATGATAGCCTACATATTTTACATAGTTTCTATGAATCTTGGTTCTAGATTAAGGAAGTAGAGATATAGGTCTAACTTTTTTCTCCAGATTTTTATAATCTTGCATTATAAGATCTGATAAGAAATTAAATGGAAGTAAGAATTCATATTCTTTTTTCATTTCTATTAACTCGGCACCATACAAACTGCTAGACAACAAACTGCTCGACAAGCTATAAAAAAATATTTGGAAGCCTGGGTGGGTCAACTGGCCGACACGACTTGGACCAACTGCTAGACAAGCTCAAGCATAGGAGTACAAAGTGATAGACAACTAAGCGATCGACATGAGAGAACAAATCTGTAAAAAGACCAACTGCTAGACACGAAGAAACGACATGGACCAAGTGATTGACACGAGCTGGACCATGTGATAAACAAGCTCCTATATAAGAGGACAAAGTGATAGACAGCCAAGCGGCCAACACGAGGACCAATTGCTCAACAAACATCGAGATGAATCCCGTTAAGAGTGGCTCAAGTGACAGACAAGTTATTTCAAAACTAACAAAGTGATAATCATGGGCGTAGAAAGTTTTGAGTTAGGATGATCTGGAGACCCTCCTATAAATTGCTGTTCTCCCAACCCCCTGGATTGAATTAGCCCAAAAAGGGTGAGGTCCATTTATATGTGTAGGCCTATAAACTTAAACTATCGTGTTTTTAATTTTAATAACTTATACATTGCACTCTTCAAAGTATATTTTTTTAACACTAGTTTTGTTATAATTTTGAATAATTAATAGGTTTTGTTACATACAATATGGTATCTGAAAATATAGAATGTTTCTCCGAATGAAACGAGTTATCGGATCTGAGTAAAGGAGACAAACATTTTGTTATAAATTGTAAAATCATACTTTAAGAACTAACAAAATGAAATACCATCTTATATAAAAGAGCAACTGCTAGAAACTTAAGTTGGTAGCTTATGTAGGCTCTCTATCCACCCTTACTTTCAACATACCTGCTTACCAAATGCACTATTTTGTAATTTTCAACAATATAGAATCATTAATAAAAGTTTAAAAGTATAACTAGTTAGTGAAAGATTGTAATATTTTTCAATGAGCTGTAATTTTTGTCATTGTGTAGGCCCTATTTGTACCCATTCAGTTTATACACATATGAACTATTTAAAGCCCGCTTCGATGGCCGCATGGTCTTACGCACTACTCTCGCAATAGACTGGCTGCCAAGGACAGTGATATCAGGGTTCGATCCCGGTCAGGTGCAGTGAGGGTGATTTTTCTTAAAAGGTTTTCCACTCTACCACCACACAAATTTGGATGCTATAAATTCAATTTTCCTCATCCCTAGCACATTACCGTGATTGGTAAATAAGTGTATAACCCTAACAGGTGCTAAGACACGGTGCTAAAAAATCTGATTACATTAATGGATTACAGAAAGAATGTTAATATTAAATATATGTGTACTCTCATTTGCATGTAGGGAGGGTTAAAACCATTGATGAAAAATCACCCTCTATACACCCAACTGGATTTGAACCCCAATATCCCCGTCATTGACAGTTCAGTCTATTGGGAGAGTGACGCCTTAGACCATCAACCACCGAAGCTAAGAACATTTTGTTGATTACTTTTACTTCTTATTTAATCTAAGACTACCGACACTAGAGTAAAAAAAATATCAACATACCACTATTACTGCCCGGTTTCGCTAGTTATTTTTCTTAATGGAAAAGGGTCACGAACAAATAAAAGTGAACCTTTGGTATGGAGATTATCAATAGTGACAAAAGGCTCGGTGGACAGATATAACATTGGTCTATTAGAGACGTCGGGCAGTGTCAAGTATGCCAAATCGCTTTGACCAATAAGATGTGATTAGTTGGTCAGTTTGAATCCCAATCGAGTCGAGTTATCATAGTGCTAAATCCTAACTAGATGTGAATTAATGTGGGGTACAATTCGGAGCCTTATTATCCCTTAGTTTGTGAAACCTGTAAAAATAATTCATACCAGTATTTCACGAGCTTTGGTCATTTGTGTACTAATTTTGGAGGCAATGGCCTAAGGGGCTGTCCTTAAATTACGTAAGGATTGGGGGGGGGNATGGAAAATTTTACGATACCTTACGCGGGGTGAGGGAGGGGGATCAGGGGTCAAAAATCATGGTAAAATGCTTAACGTAATTTAAGGACGCCCCCTAACCAACGTACCCTTTCCAGCTCTATGAAATAAAATACATAGCTGTTATTTTGCAAAATATAAACGGTCGATCCAAATATTAACAAAGCTCTAGCAGTAAGTTAAACAAAACCTTAATAGATGAAAAGAAAGCCTAATAAATGCCATCACTTTATGTCAAAATCTTCATTAATTTGTCTATCAGACTTACTACTGTCGTAAAATAATTTATGATTCATAAAACTCGGTTTTATGTCGCGTATCTCTGGAGGTACATGTACCACAGTTTGGGAATCACTTCTCTATAGTCTAAGCCAGACGTTCTCAATGGGGTGCCAAGGCATCGGTGCAACGAGAAAATATGGAAATTAATAATTGAATCTTTATAAATATCGCACTAGAACAATACTTGATTTTTTCTGAAAATTGAAAAATACACCTGGACACGGGAAACAAACCCAGGACCTTTGGCTTAGTACGTCAATGTTCTACCCACTGAGCTATCCAGGAATCGTTGGCTACAAATGTGTGGTTTATTAAGATCACGAGCTATCAGATAATGCAGCCACCCCCGACTTGGTGGTTGGCTTATTGTTGACACATGTACAATTAACATAATTGTAAGGGATCACATATTTAAGAATCAAATAGCCAAAGCTATTATATTTGTTTTAGTGAGGATTTAATCGCAAATAGATATATTCTGAAAATTGAAAAATGGCTTTGGCCAGGTGTATTGATAGTTGTTTTTCCTAAGTGGTTTTTCATTTTCCCTCTATGCATATGCGGGTTCACTTTGTCTAACTAAACTTTCATCATTAATCTATAATCGTAATCAGTTCAAATGCTTATAATCCGAAATATGAGTGTGTAGTAAAACATGCTGGAAAAATAAATAAATAACTAAAAGATGTAGTTAAAATAAATCTACCTACTCACTTGTTAGTAAAAAAATACTGTAGAAACACTAAATTAATATCAAAATGTACCCATATTTTCGTATCACCACTAACGCAATGGTGTAGTGAATTTTTTTTTAATGCGTCAGTGTACCCAAACGGGATTCGAACCCGGTCTCTTTGCTACCTGCGTTTCAATGTAATACGCGAGCGATGCCTTGTGATCATACGACCACTGACGTGGGTAGCACTGCAGTGAATGAGGGAAGAAAGCATTGACCATGGGGACATGCTTGTATTTTGTAAGTTTATTTTTATAGTATTATATTATTAGCGGGAGCTAATTACTTGATCATTATATATTATGGTAACTATACTTATAAGCTTAACCTAGGTGATATGATATAATCCTTAAGAAATATATCATTTAATTAGATATTATAATTTAACAAGTCAAGGAACCATATCAAAAAAATGAAGATTTGAAAATTCTTTTAAAGAAACTTTTTATTATTTATATAAAGGAATTTTGGTGAATTTTCTTGAATAAAGATAAAACCTTGCCCCTATCCCCTATATCCTTGGTTGAATAGTTAGAGGAATTATGAATATCCTTAAAGGCCAGTGAGTTAAGTAGCCTCTGGTTCAGTGGCCGCAAGGTCTAACGCACTACTCTCGCAATAGACTTGACTGCTGATGAAAGGGAGATCGGGGCTCGAACCCAGTTGGGCGGATTTAAGGTGGATTTTCCTAAATGGTTTTTCACTCTTATTCCACAAAAAATTGGGGGCAATTCCTCTAAATTCAACCTTACTCAGCCCTAAATACACTAACATAGTATATAGGCGTATAACCCGAACGAGTAGGTAGTAACACTCTAGTATAACACAGTGTTAAAAAATAAAAATATATAGCACTAAATATACAGGCAAGATTTTAAAATTATCTGTTTGAAAAACAATAAAAATCATTTTTATTATCACTTATTGCCAGTTACTGATTTTACATACTATTTTAAAACTGTTGTCAAGTTTCAAGTTTAAATAAAGGCCACTAAGGAATTTTTACTCAATGGTTTTCAACTCTTTCTTCATGAAAAAGCAGGTATATTTTCTCTAAATTATACCCTCCTCACCTCCAATCTATTAATATACAAATAAGATAGTTCATACGTGTGGACCTGCGCTCAATGTTCTTTAATGTTGCAGAAGGTTTTTCAAATGTTTGTTTTAATTTAGGTGCAGCTTAAAGAATTCCACTATTGTAAAATAAATTGGTATAAAACGTAATTGGATGTCTATTTTTAAAATGTTAATAAACACATATATATTATTCAAATAAATGGTAACACTAAAAGTTAATTATTTTCTGTCAATTAATTTACTAAATTCTGTAACAAGATTTGTTTTAGGCATTTTTATGTCTATATTTGTTGTTCATTTATCTTGAATTTATATTGATGCTATTCATGCTAAATTAATGGGCACATTTGATTTAATTTCCTATTAAATATTTCATTATGTAGATGACTTCATTTTTGGAGTCAATACCGGTATCTTAAAATGGTAGATGTTTAGGATTCATACAAGTTTGAAATTAGATCTAATTATAGTTATATTTGGTTTTAATATAGGTTACCTTGTTTCTAAATTGAAGGTTTATTAAAAATTGGTTGGCATTTTTAAATCCCTCGTGAAATGTGAACACAAATTGGAAGTCTTAGAAAGATGCAAGTATTGTGGTCTTCTAAGCCTTTACTAAACTATTCAGAAAATACTACTTAGTCGATTGTTGCACTGAATCCTTCAATTGTATCTTAGATTATAATTGTTACCACTTTGATGATTCACCAACATAATGAGTTATTTGTGCTTAAACTCAGGCTCAGGCATGTCAAACTCGTGGGCCGCACACACACACCCCATGATTTTATGCAGTCCATGTACCTTATGATGAATCAACATATCTTATTATAAACATCGAGTAAATATAAAATGTTGGGAAGTGATATTTGAGAATTTGGTATAATTTGGAGAATCTTGGCAAATGAGGTTGGTGTTCCAAATCTGTACTCATTATTCAACATGAATCAATAAATCATCAACTGTTTCCAGCCTGTGGCTGGGTTAGTTTAGTAAAATACCTCCATCTGCCTCTATCCTTCCACTATTCTTTCTCCTTTAATCTCTTCCATTCTTCTCCTCTAACTTGAATACTTTTTGTTATCTGCTCCTCACATCTCTTTCTTCTTGGCCTCCTTTGCAGTCTTTTCCTACATAACAGTACTTAATTTCCAACATTTTCTATGGCATCTTCTCTTTTTCCATTCTCATTACATGCCCGTATCATCTCGGTATTGCTTCCTCTAATATATCATGTACTCCCTGTATCCCCCCTACTCTTTCCCAAATAACTTAATTCCTAATATTGTTTCTCCTCATGACAGCTAACATGCTCCTCACAAACTCCATTCCTCCACTTTCCAAGTCTCTCTTATATTCAATGTATATGTTTCTGCTGCTTGTCTGATAATGAGTAAAAATTATGGCCTGTACAATACTTCCTTACTATAGAGCAACTCTCTCTGCTTCCTCTTTTCATTACATCTTTTCTTCTTTCACCTTTTGCCTCAATCACACTTCCAAGGAATTTTACATTATGTAATTTTCCCAGCTCTGTTCCGTCCAACTATATAGCTTTATTAGGTCATATTCTCTTCCTTGTCATTAACATCACTTCACACTTTGCCATGCTTAATTTCATTCCTCATTCCATTCTTGTAGTTGTTTCTGTACTTCTTCCTTCTCCCCTTATACCATCAAGTTATCAGCAAACATCATGGCTTTTATTCTTTCCTTCCCGGGTTTTCCTACCACTTTGTTCTTAACCATTCCCATCATCATTACAAATAATAATGGTGACATGAATCAATTCCAAAAAATAGTTTAATTTGCGGTCAACAGTCTTGAGGTAAAGCACTTGCCTTGGGACCCGATGTTTGTGGGCTCCAACCCAGTTGAGGTTGACAGATTTTTCTTAAGCGATACAAATTTGTAGCACAACTCCGAAGTAAAGCCATCGATCCAATGTCAATTGTGGCATGTAAAAGAACCCTGGAAGGTATATAAAAATACATTTCCCGGCAAAATTAGTAGGCCCTTTCACTCTCGTTCATAGAAATTCTCGTGTGCTGATATAATCAGTCGGTTCAGAGAGTGCATGATAAATACCTCCAAATAAAAAATAAAATAATTTGCCCAATAAATACTTGAAATGTTTGGTAACATATAAGCCTAGATAATTATGCTAACAATTGGGTTCTCACATGAAATGGAAACAAACACCCTAGAGATCTTGGCTTATAAAAATACACTTGTCAATGATAATAAAATGACTTTGAAATGAAATTTAAAGGTAAATATTAACAATATTGTTTCAACATTAATACATTTGTTGCAAATAAAAGTTTAAAAAATTAGTTTTAATGTTTTGTATAGCCTACTCTTATTGTTTTACTTAAGATTATGACATAATAGATATCTTTAAATTTTACACCCCCGCTATTTTTAATGCCCATGTGGTCCTTATGGATTAAACAAGTTTGACATGCTTGGTTTAGATGATCAATAATGGGTCCTATAAGGAAATTATACCAAAGTTACAGAAAAATTAACTTTGGGCCATTACGGTATAAAATATTCGAATTTAATATTCTTTAAGAGTTAAAAAAAAATCATATATTTATAATAACCTACTGGAAAATAACCTTTGAAACAATTCTCATCATCTCAAAACTAGGTAAATTTGAATGAAAAGTTATATAAATATATTAAAAAAACTTTCCTTAGTTTTTGCTAGCAAAATAATTTCACACAAAATATCAAAATGAAATGGTCAATATTTTGCTATTGAAAATATGATCAATGTCTACATTTAATGATTTCATCTAAATTGATAGTTGATACATAATTTGTAAAATTTAAAGATGTTGAAATAATGTGTGTAAGCATAATAAACAATTTTTGGCGAGAACTTTTAAAAAAATACGCTGCTCTCTAATTATAGCACGAGATTGTGAGGTAGGTATCCGACCTGGGTTATAAGACAACCGCGCTATCATTGATTCAATTATACCTGTAGCTACCCATATTGAATGTTTCCGTTTGCTGTGAACAACCTTTACTCTTAGCAATCAACTCTTGAGACTAAATACAGTGACTAAAACCACTCCGCATCTTGCAAAATGTCCTGCGCCTCTATCCGCCTCTCCCTTTCATTGAGTAAAACCTAGACTATTCATTTTTTTTAGCGGTGGCAAGATAAGAAGATCATGTCACTCAAACAAATTTTATTGTGTCTAAATATGATATAATTCTATTATTAGTGTTATTTTATAGATATTGGGCACATATTGAAAGTATCAGCTTCAGACCATATGACTTGAAATATAAAGATGCGAACGTAGATGTACTAACTTTTCTTGCTCTTAGACAAGGTTCTCCTCACAACAATTGTACTGCAACATTTAATGAGCGTACAACCCGAATGGGTAGTAAGACGCGGTGCTAATAATAATAATAATATTCATAAATAATGATAATCTGAACTCCTTTAATTTATAAAAAAAATAGGAAGATGGATTAAAAAATAAATGAAGCTTTAAAAAAGCAAAACACAGCAAAAACTCTTCTCTAAAGTTAGTAGAATGGGACTGAGTCCCCATCTTAGAACTATCAAAATCTGGAATAATCAAACTATTTGGAATAATCAAGAAAATGAACACATGAGTGTGTTTACTTTAAACATACTAAAGAAATTTGAAATATACTATACAAAAATCAATTGTGAGTCACTGGAAAAACTTGTGTGTGTGTGTGTGTGTATATATATATACACACACACACACACACACACACAAGTGTGTATATATATATACACACACACACACACACAAGTGTGTATATATCCAGTGACTCACAATTACAAAATAAATTATTTCTCAAGCTAGAAAGATAGAAGGCTGTGGAGTAAAATATTTTGTAATTTGTTTTATAAGCTCTCATTTGATTACTTAACATCACTAGTTTTAGACAGTTTTTAATTTAAATCACATGCAATAAAATTCTTGATCTTGAATTTCTTAAAACCCTAATTTTTAAAACTTTGGAAAAAAAAACACATGAACTTTTATATATTTAGCATCATTTGTGGAAAGTTTCATCAAGGGATCACAGTGGAGTCATGTGTTTGTATTTTTTTTTTAATATTATATATCATATATATATATATATGATAATTAATTATTTATCATTTCCATCAATTCATATTGTTAATTGACTTAGTATCTTACTCTTTTTCTGATCTCACAATCTCCCTTTTAATAAACCATCCCTCATATTCATAACTTGTATTGTTAATTGACTTAAGAAGTGAATCAATCAATCAATTGTCGGTCTAACAAGTATGTTCCTTATAATATTAATTTCTTTGACATTGTAAAATAAATTTGTCAAACCAAATTACAAATATTTGTTCTATCGAATAGAAACAGTATAAAATTAAAATTATATATTTACCATAGACCAGTATTGTTATATGAGACACGTCCAGAAAGTAAGAGTACTGGTTGCCCTCTCGTGCTGTGAGAATTTTGTTTCTGAGGTTGGTAACACTGAGTGGTAGTGGGGGTTCTTCTGAACACAATGAGCACAGGCGGACCTCGTTAGTATGAAAACTCGCCTTGTAGTGTCCGTTTGTGTGAAATATGTCGATAATAAATCCCGCCATGTGTGAGGTGCGCGCTGTCATCAGGTTCCTTCTTGCTGATGGAAAAACATCAACTGAAATTTTTTCACTGATAAAAACTGTTTATGGCGAAGGTGTTATGAACTGAATGAACGTGTTTAAGTGTTGTCGTGAGTTTAATGAAGGCAGAACGAATGTCATGACAATCAGAGGTGTGGAAGACCTTACATTTTGACCAATGAGTTGGTGCAAAAATTCAAGAAAACTGTTTGTGAAGACCACCGATTGACAATGGATGAAATGTATGCAATGTTTCCACAACTCTCCAGATCTCTCTTGCACAAAACAATTACAGAAACGCTGGAATTCTGAAAATTGTGTGCAAGATGGGTCCCAAAACAACTGACAGCACCACAAAGTGAATCGGGTCGCTAGTACGCCAGTTCCTTGGGCGGTTTAAATTGGAAGATGAGGATTTTTTGAGCTTGATTGTGACTAGAGATGAAACCTGGGTGGCTCATTACACTCCTGAGACAAAAAGACAGTCATCAAAGTGGCGGCACACCAGTTCCCCATCTGCCAAAAAATTCAAAATCTCAATTTCAGGCAAAAAAAAAACCATGTCCACTATGTTTTGGGACCGAAAAGGGATCATTTTGATTGAATTTCTGCCTCGGGGATACAATTAATGCAGCACAATACTGTGAGACCCTAAAAAAGCTCAAGAGAGCAATTCAAAACAAACGGAGGGGAATGTTGATGAAGGGAATGCGCTTGTTGCACGACAACGCCCGCCCGCACAGAGCCAACGCCACTCACCAAGGTGCTTTTGGACTCACTCGGTTGGGACATTTTGAACCACCCCGCATACTCCCCTGACTTGGTGCCTTCAGACTTTCACCTTTTCACCTCCCTGAAGACTCACATGGGTGGGAAAAAAAATCAACCGACGAGGTGAAATAAGAGGTCCTGAACTGGAAGAAGGAGATGACGGGATAATTCTTTGAGAAGGGCATCAAAAAGCTTGTGCCACGGCTCACAACCTGCATAGAACAAGAAGGCGACTACGTGGAGAAATAACTGACATATTTACCAACAAAATCCTGTAATTTTATTTTAAATAGAAAAATAGAGTACTCTTACTTTCTGGGCGTGCCTCATAGTATAAGTTTTCATTTTGAAGCTTGAATCTGTACTTTTATACCAACTCAATATCACACAAAATAATTTTCGACTCATACTCCAGAGCCCTGTTCATAACATGAGATGGTGTTATATAACACATTTACACAAATAATTGGTACCTTAAACATTAAATACTGTAAAAACGTATGGTTAGACATATCTATTTATTTGGCAGGATCAAGTAGTTCAGGATGGGATCCATAGCTACACTTAAGGATTTGAGTAGCCTATTAGTTAAGTTAGTGTGACGAATAAATCTAGTTAAACTAGAACTATCCTTTTAGTAACTGTTATGAATTAATTATCTTCGTAAGAAAGGGGCATTTTACATAGGTAGTAAGTTTGCTTAGGTCTTCACTAGTTTGTGTGTATGCACATAGTGGAAATAGATTTCTGCTCCCTCTTAGATTGTCATTACTTAATTGAGATAGTATCTTTCATAATTAAAGTGAAGGTTTTCATCTGTGTATAGTTAATTACATGGCTGTTTGCTTTTGAAAAAGGGAGTATGCTAATTAGGCCTTCCAGGTGCTCAGACCGAGCCAGGTATCAGGGGAAAAGCGCGGACCACCCTCTCATTATAATATTTGATTTCAGTGGTGGCAAAACCTTGTCCAGGAGGAGTATTCCTCAAGCAAATTTTTGAAAATTGGATGACCCTATAAACTATTTGGAGTGTCCTCGCCTGGAAAATCTCTGAAAATTAAATGTATTAAGCTATTCATAATTGGCCTCTTCCGGCAAAATTTGAAAAATTGGCGATTCACAGAAGATATTTTGAATAATCTCTGGCAATTTTGATGATTGGATACCTCTAATTCATTTAGATTAAACTTCTCGAGACAAATTTTTGAAAATTGAATGTCTCTAATAGTATTTATTTGGAGTTTGATAAATTGTCATCTTTCAGCCTCATATATGAGAATCTCATAGGGGAGTGAGATAAATCTAAAGGGGGGGCAAGTTTATTCCAAGAGAAAGAAGAGCTTATTCAAATCAGGGGGAAAAATAAATTCTTTCCAGAAGGGAATGCCTCCTTCGCNNNNTCTTTCCCTTCTGTTCCTACACCAATTTTGACTTTGGTTTTTACATTATTTTTTTTAAACTTTGTTGTCACTTTTACCAAAGAAAGGCAATGTACAAAAATGAATATGTATCTTAACTGAATAGTGAAATGTCACACACACAATGAAGAATTTAAATTGAATTTGATTTACTGGCCAACTCTATTTTTATGCCAAATTTAGTTACTGTATAAAATTTATAGACCTCTGTGAAGTTTCCAAACACTTATAACTTAAGGATAAGACTAGACTGAACAAATGAAATGGATTGCTACAAATGTCAATAAGTTCTTGTAGA
This sequence comes from Timema poppense, assembly GCA_902141375.1. Lineage (NCBI taxonomy): Eukaryota > Metazoa > Arthropoda > Insecta > Phasmatodea > Timematidae > Timema > Timema poppense. Next base: position 15,326 of record CABFOV010001131.1, read on the forward strand.
GGAAACCCCACCTGGTGGGCTGGACATGCACTGTTTATTAGTATGGATATGCATTTTATTGATTTTCTTTCATATTTTAGTTTGTATTTTTTAATCTTATACATTTTCTAAACTAGTGAATTTTGAGTTCAGGCTCGGGCCCCTAGAAATCATGGGCTCAGTACCATGGTACCACTAGTACCCTCCTTGTGGCGGGACTGATGCCAATAATCTAAAGTAACTTCTTGAAAATCATAATGCCCTTGTGAAATAATATTTCTCTAGACGGAGGTGTAGGAAATAAACCACACAATTTAATCACAATGTATTCCTTTCCTGACTTGTGTAGTTTGTTAGTGAATTAGTGCTAACGGTGGTACTCCTATCTAGAAGTGAACCACATGGTTATTGCTCTAACTTAAAATTATATGTTAGGTTGCCTCATACTAAATGTAAACTCTAATTTTTATAGGAAGCCCACTTTCAACCACCAACATTGATTGAACGTCAGCAGAATTTGGCATTTTAGAAATATGTTTTATTTAATTGATTGTTGGAGTTCATTTAAAAAGTCATCAAAAGCTTTCAATAATACTTCCTTATGGTTTATTAAATTAATTATATTTATGTAATTAACTAAACAGACTAAGAAAATAAAGACAATTGAAATCTCCCCCTTACCCCCCCTCATTATTGTAACAAGCATTTCCAGTTTTCCAATAACAAGATTCTTATGAAAGTCAGATCAAAGTTTGTCTTGAGTCATGGTAACAAACAGATTGTGTTGTAATATTATACAGTGAGCATACATAGCCCTGGGCAGTGGCCTAATTTGTTTTGTGTGACATATTTTGCTTGCTAAACAATATTATTTAAGCTTATGGTTCAAACTAACTTCACTCGAGTACAATATGTACATCACTTTGGCATCAACTGAAATCACAAACTATCACCTTGTAAAACCAATGAGCTAAGCTAGTTATTAACTTTTCCTACAAATTTCCTTTGTTTAGATTAGTGCAACATACAGAAATTATTTTACTAGCATTCTACAGTCAATTATATATAAATATATATTTATTTCTACTAATGTGTTTCTGATTTCAATAATATGCATGTTCTATTCAACTCGTTGCACTAATTTTGTAAAATTATTAAAAATCTCTTTACATTTTTTATGCAAATATACAGTATGATCCAAAGTCCCTATACACCTAAAGTAGACGAGTGAAAATTATCATCACATTATTACTGTGATAACAATTAATTGTAGTTATTTAACCTGTAACAAATAATTTATAAAAAATACTCTCCTCATGCTCAGATACACACATATGTAGATTTAATTTTGTTTGTAAAACCACATAAATTGAAACACTGCATTGCTATGGATATAGTGAGTGGTATTTTCTCTGAGTTATGAGGTCTCTTTTCACAAATTTCTTTATTCATTATTTCCCAGTGCTAAAATAAAGAAGGGTGATAATGGATAACTGGGCTGATTGATAATGTAACAGTCCCTCATGATTTTGAGTGGATTTTTTGGCGATCAAATGTAATTCTATTGACAATCAGATACATTAAACCACACCTCATTGTTAAAAAAAAAAGGTATGTAAATATTATTTCCATTTGAAGTGAAATCTCTAAACCATTAATAATGCTTTACAGATGTTCAACTGGCTTTTTTTCCTCCCAATGCATGCAGTGGTGTAATGTAGAGATTAAGATGTAAGCACCCTCTTTGGTGGCCACGTGGTCTAAGGTGATACTCTCTTGTTGGACTAGACTGTCAAAGACGGGAAGATCGAGGTTCAATATCAATCGACAGCACTGAGGGTGTTTTTTTCCTAAATCTTTTCCACTCTTCTTCCACACAAATATGGGTGCACTTCCTTTCAATTAAACCTTCCTAATCCCTAATCCCATTAGTACAATTATTCCTTAAATGTGTAGTAAGAAGCGGTGCTAAAAAAATATGCAAGTATTTCTTAAGCATTCTATTAAAACCGATTTTTTGGGGAAATCGTAGAAAGGATGGTTTCAATATTGTTTTTTTTTGGGGATATATGTCATTTGTAAGCACCAACCTGTTCTGCAATGGTGGGGAAAGTTTTCTGGAAACCTTTTTTTAATTCAACTCTGTTAACTTGCCTCTACAGAAAAACGCTTGACCTGAAATTGACATCACCATATTCACACAAACACTACACTTGATCATGTCCAAACAGTTTAAGTAGTAGCCTTAATAATGCTATTTTCAGCATACTCACCAACCATGGAACAAATATTCAGTAGATGTATGACATTTCACTCGTTTACTCTAGGTGTATAGAATAGTTGGATCGCCCTTTAAGTGAATTCAATTAGCCTACAATGCAAATGTCTCACCTAGGAATGCGAGGATCCAACCTGAGCGACAGCAGTGAGAATGAGAGTTCCGATGACAATGCAGCTTCAGGTCCACCTCAGAGGAAGCGGCATCACTCAATGTTTCCTCATAGTGAAGAAAACTTCGAGATTCAAGATGAGTCCAGTTCAGACTCTCAAGACGAATTTAGTCACATGCCAAACATTAATGAGTTTCCAACTACAAGCAAGAATAATTTTACCAATAACATGGTGCAGTATAGTGAGGAGCCCAATGTTAAAGGGAACACAGCCCAAAAAATAATGGAACGTATGGGATATAAAGCAGGCCGTGGTTTGGGTAAACATGATCAAGGGAGGGTGGATCCAGTAGAAATGTCAAAACAGCGAGGCAGACGTGGATTAGGTCTACACATTCCAGGGCTTGAAGCTGCAACTCTCGTTTGGAAGTCAGATCTTGAAGTAATAACTCATGAGGAACATGTTCATTGGTTAGAAGATGAAGAACATTCGTCTCTTGCAGCAGAGATAATGGAAGATTGGATTGTTGAAGGCAAGCCAAAACTCGTCATTGATGATGAAACTAACTTCTGTGATTCCAACATTTTGAGAAATGTTATCAGTGGGAAAAATGTGTTTGACCAATTAGATCCACATGAAATGATGAAAGCAAGAACCAGGTCAAACCCATTTGAAACCATTCGGGGAGGAATTTTTTTGAATAGGGCGGCCATGAAAATGGCAAACATGGATAAAGTTTTTGATTTCATGTTCACAAAACCTGTGGATGAAATGGGAGAAAGCTTAGTTGCTCCTGGTGAATTACTTTATTTTGCTGATGTTTGTGCTGGACCAGGGGGTTTTTCTGAATATGTTTTATGGCGATGTGGTTGGCAAGCAAAAGGATTTGGATTCACGCTTAGAGCACAAAATGATTTCAAACTCTCAAACTTCTATGCAGGACATTGTGAAACATTTGAAACTCACTATGGTGTAGGTGGGTCTGAGGGAGACGGAGATGTCTTCAAACAGGAAAATATTAATTGTTTTTCAGAGCATGTTATTTCTCAGACAAATGGACAGGGTGTACATTTTATGATGGCTGATGGTGGTTTCTCAGTAGAAGGTCAGGAAAACATTCAGGAGATTTTGTCAAAAGAGCTATACTTGTGCCAATTTATTGTGGCACTTTGCATTGTTAGAAATAAAGGTCATTTTGTGTGCAAGTTGTTTGATGTGTTCACACCATTTAGTGTAGGACTTATATATTTGATGTATAAAGCTTTTAGAAAAATAAGTATACATAAACCAAACACTAGCCGACCTGCCAACTCTGAACGCTACATCATTTGCAAATGGAAAAGATCAGATAGCACAGCAATAAAAGAGCATCTAATTAATATCCATGAGCAGTTACAAGAATGCAGAAAAATTGCCAAAGATATAACAGAAGTTGTTCCTATTTCGGTCCTTAATGAAGACAGAGTTTTTTTTGACTATATCGTAACTTCAAACAACAGTATAGGAGAGAAACAAGTGATAGGTTTGGTGAAAATTGCTGCATTTTGTAGGGATATAAATTTGATTGAACCACTGCAAGCTGAGATAAAAAAGAAATGTCTTGATTATTGGGAAGTTCCAGACAAAGCCCGAACTGCACCACCGCGCATTTCAGAAACATCAAAGTGTGAGCAACTTTTAAAAAACTCAAGCATTCCCAGCAATGTTTTCTCAAAGGAAGAGATTGAATTAAAACCTACCATGATGGAAGGTGTATTTCAATCTGTGTATGATTGGCATTGTGTAGTACTTGGAAGCTCAAGAGAACGAAAGAATTGCACTTTCTACCTTGGAATGGGGCGAAATAAGGTGTATCGTTTTGAAGAGGGCCGCTGGCGTAAAGTAGTAGAACTTATAGAGCTTAGTCCTGACACCCTTTTTTATGGAGAAATTGTCCAAGAATTACATGGTGAAGGAAGATCACAACGAAAAATTCCCATCTTGCACATCATTGATGCAATTTTTTTGGGAGGCAAGGACATAAGCAAACGTCACATCACAGAACGTCTCAAACTTTGTCATAAGTTTTGTCAAGCTCTCAACAAGTCAACACGCACAGACCTTATGCCCATTCGCACTAAGCAACTCTTTGATTTGGAGTACATTGATCAAGTATTTGATAGATTGAAAATGCGCTCTGTCAAAAATGCAGGTGGGCATCCAAGGCTAGTTTTCAATTTAGATAGTGACGGTGAACACTTTTGTTTGCCTGGAGGTGTACTTATTTTAAAAGGAACTCAAACCCCATTCATGAGATGCCTTAGCAGGAAATATAAAGAGAAATATTATTTTTGTCCTAATAAAGACTCTAAGTTTGACAAAGATCGTCCTAATGAAGCTTGTGCTAATTTTTACAGCAGTTTTCAATCTCGTTATGTGTGGTGGTGGGAGCCTGGTGTTGTAGTGCATGAACAACATACAGACAAAATAGAAGGCAAACTTCAGCGACATCAGATTTCTGAATTTGTATATACCAAGTGCGCTTGAGAATATCAATTCCAAAAATATAACTAAACAAGGTTAGTATTTAAAAAATAAATAAAAAAAGCATTTATTTAAAAAAGTTTGATATTTATATAACCTTATTACTTTGTTTACAATATTAATGTAATACTAAGCGTTATCAAATTAAATAACATAGCCCCTTTACTTTCTAAATATTATACACACCTACTTATACAAATATATTATTTGAATAAGTTCTGCTTAGGAAAATTATTGGCACCATATAATTGTAAAAGGATAAAGACATGGTCATATACAACTTCACAAATGATTATGGGGAATCTTGATAAAAGAAATTGCAATACATTTATCATCACTAAACACCCTTCAGATAATCTAAGCTAGTTGTCAAATTAATAACCAAATCATTGGAGAAATATCTATATGCTGCAATCATTTCATCAGAAGTTTAAACCAATACATATTCATTTCACATTACTCACTGAACTTATTTTTAACACGAAACATTGGATCAGTTTTGTTTTCTTTAGTGTGTTTACTAAACTTTTCTTAAATTAATCCATACACACATATTTTAACAGAGTGTAATCTCCTATACTAGCCAAAAAAATAGTTTAAAACTCTTTTAACTCTATTAACTTAATAAAATATTTAAGTATCTGTGTTTGTATTATTTCTTCATATCAAATGTGTTAAAATGATATACCTTATTAGCATGATAACTAGACAGACCTTGATATACAATGTGTTAGTGATTGAGGACCTGCTAAACAAGTAATTTTTAGCAGGAACTTTACTTCTAAATTAATTTATCTGAAAAATGGTAAATAATAATCATTATTTAGTGATTTCTTAAATACGAGTAATACAACTTATGCTTGGCTTTAAAAATCAAAAATACCAATATTTTATTTTTGCCTTGCTTTTTAAAAAACCAACTGAAAGGTCTGCTTAGACTATAAAAGACATCTGTGAATGTCAAATCATTGCTAATTTGCATTTCTACCTATTACTAGTGCACAGACAAGGATAGACCAGATCCTCAGCCTTACAAAAGTTTTGCTGCACTTTTAGAGACAGGTGAGTCCATCAACATTGGGGTTCGCTAGTGCCATTACTCGGTGATAAACACACTTCCAAATGTGCAAATTGTTAAACGACTCACTTTTAACATGTTCATCATAAAGGGACCATTGTAATTTTAATGTGCAGTCTCTGTAAGTGCTTTGTGGGGTAGGATTATGTGAAGAGAGGTTGGGTCGCTACCTAAACATATCTTCGTGGAAGCTGGTCGATTGATTGAAATGAATATGTGTGTGTTTTCTCTTTAGTGAAACCATATTTATAATTAACCTTTTTTTTTATTGAGTCTTGATGGCACCTAGTTATACCAGTGTTGAAGGGCTAAAGCTCTCCCACATAATACAGCAATTTTAACCTGAAGGCTGTGGGTCATGTATATACAATGTCTGTGAACTAGTGTCATAACAAGGAAGGCCTTGATGGGAGTAAACTCCCTCTACCCCTTTATTGTTAGTTCATAAACTAATCTCAGCTTGTTCATAAGAACATTATACCCGAATTACCATGAAAACTCTCTCTCACTAGCTTTTGGCTATTGGGAGACAAATACTCCTAAATCCCCACCGAGACAGTTTAGAGCACCATTCTAGCTATTTTGAAAGAGTAACGTGTCATTACCTATTTCAATAATTTCACACATTATGCTGTTTTAAAAATTGTACTACTATTTCTTTATTAAAAAACCCTTAGAAGTGGAGTATTTTCGTTTTTGCATTGTAATATTATTTTGTTAAATTTTATAGAATGAAACATATTTTTCATCAGATTGTCATATTATCATGTGGTAAACTAATTTCTATGTTTTGTTAGTACATTACATATTTTTATATCCTTTATTGAAAGGTCAGTTGAAAATATTTGCATAAATGATACACTTTATTTATGAAATAAATGGGATTTTTACAGTACATTTTCTAAATCAAACTCTTGTGTGCAAACACATTCAAATGCAATATGATATTATTGAAAGTTGACACATACACCATACTTATGCATCGGCCAATACCATGATCATTGAGACATTGTTCAAGACCCATTTCAATCCACCTCTTAATCACTGATATGATATTATAATTTAGGCTTTGTGCAGTAGTGGAATGGCTGACTCATAATTTACCATAAATATGTCACATGGTATAGTAACATAATTTGTACTATGGCTTTGTAAATGCAATAACTACTACAAAAATCCACTTAAAGCAAGTATATAGCATTAAATGCTTACATTTCATAGACTAGTAAATTTGCCATCTGATTTTTTAACTTAAGGTGGGATACAAGGAATGTGAGAAAAGATAAGTTTTTTGCAGTTTTTATAGCAAATGTTTTTGGTTAAAATAGATTGTTATATTCCGGCAAACCTGGCTATATTCGGTCCTTACACCGACCAGATTTATTCAGGAGTTAATGCACTCTTGCACACATCACCCTACTCGTCCAGCGCTGCGTCAGGAGAAGGGATGTACGTGCCACGCCAACAACCCCTCCATCCTGGGTCCGACGTACGGCTGAGGGGGATAAAAGCAGCTGGCCCTTAGTCAGGTCACCAGTTCTGTAGTGGCCTCAACCACGAGTAGAAGTATCAGTAAAAGGATCAGTAACGTATAACACTGGGTCATGATTATACTCAAAGCACTCCATCTTCCTCCCTCTCCCTTTCAGGCCTTTCCCCTCGTCCGTAAACCACCCGTGCGTGATTGCTCCCCCTTATCATCTTAACCCCCACCCAATTTCCAATGCCTCCTTCAATCCTACAGTAGCCAGTTTGGGAATGACATGTGTTTCACTAATCACTCCGGGAAAGCCCAACAGACGAGATGGAAGAATGCGCAGAACACTCCACTGGCACTAACAAATTTTAAATCAAGAGAAAAAGGTTTAATGAAACCCTGACATATTCAACAACTGTGTTGAAGAAAATTAAACTCTTTGCATAGAAGCAATATTTAATTTAACTAAACCAAAAAATATTTTGCTATAAAAACTGCAAAAATACTTATCTTTTCTCACGTTCCCTGCAGCCCCGTCTTAAGAACCCATATTATGACTGATTAACTGGGATATCATATACACAATTAAGTTCCAACCAGGAACCATATTGAATTGGTTTTTTTCTGCATTCTTCACTTATTAATATTTCAATCTGGATCTGTGAAATAATTAGGTTTTTCTAATGTGGTAAACTGGTTTCATCTGTCTTAACACCACCATGTTATAACTAAGTTTGCAGAAAACAGAACTCCAATGTGACACCTAGTTTGATCCGTATCACCCACCTAAATTATATGGTATTTGTGGGGTGAGACAGGATTTCAATCATTTGTTTTCATCTGTCTCAATGCCATATAAATAGTAAAACAGGGAAAATAATGTATTTTTTAGGTTAAATAGTGTAACATGTGTACTTACACATGTGTTTGTATACATACGCTAATCATTTCTTTCAGCCATGCAAGTCACAAACATAGCTTTTATTTTTGACAACCTTAAAGCACTCCCGATAGTGTACACTGTAGATGTTTCACTATTCTCTTTTCAAGTGAGTATTTGTCAATTTTCTTGATGTTCACCCTTCTCATCCTTTAGCCTTAGATTAGTAAATTATGGCTAGCTCTACATAGCTTGAAAGGGTAGTAAGACGCGCAGCTCAAAAATGAATTAGTTTAACATCCAATAGCCAGTAAATAAAACTTTTAACTTTATCATTCTGAAAGCAAATGCTCAGATTTAAACAAGGTCATCGAAAAAACTACCCTGGATTTCAAAATAAAATTTATTTGGAAATAATTGAATTTATACATACATTACTGTTTCCAGCCTATGGCCTTGGTTATCAGTTTTTATTCAAGCCATATATTTTCCACTACAGGCTTGCTAGGCCTGTCATAGCTTTGGAAATTATTGAATAATATTTGATCATTGAATTGAATACACAGAAGAAAACTTGCAGTGTTGCCACACCATTAACAACAAAAATCATGTATATCAGTCCAATATTTTTGAAAATATTTACTAATGGTCACAAACACATTTTCCTAGGACCTGTATAATGTTTGTAGATACATAAGACTATAACATATAACAGTGCAATACAAGGTTTTATAAAAAAAAACAATCTTCTTGGTGGTTGTAATAAAATTGACTGATCTGAGAAAACAAATCTGAGTAAAATATTTACTTGATTTATACAACTGTTTGTCTGAATTGTCTTGAATGTATTAAAAGGCCACGTTTCACCAATATAAAAATAAGAAATATTATAATTTCACTTTAATCTTCACATTATATGAGCATTATATGAGGCCAGTCATGGTGAAGTATGGCCCCACCATCTTAGTGACAGATGTTTGTTTAAGATGTGCTTCAACCTTTTATATAGCCATGTCCCTTTTACACTTAAAGACTTTTGTGACTCCACCAAAAGCACAGAACACCAGATAAGACACTACATGTTGTGGTTGGTTCTTAAATAAACTCATCTGTGACACAATATTCCCCACTACAATCTAAACCAGGGGTTACCAAATAGCCAATAGCTCATGCAAACCAAATTTATCTATTTTGTTCTTCCCGAAGCGACTTATGGTTGAGGAGGATTGGTTTAAATTCAGGATGTGTGGTGTCAATGGTTCTGGTGCATGTTGCGCTCTGAGTGAAGACGTTACTTTGCTCTACCTGTTTTGAGTCATCATTTCCAACTAGAGGCAGTCAAAAACAAACGCAGAAGTAGGCTCATAGATGAAAATCTTGATGACTGCATTCAAACGGAAGTGGCAAATTTATCACCAAACATTAAATAATGTTACAATAATAGCCAATATGTGATAGATACATTTTTATACTGGCTAGTTCATGTAACAGTTTGAAATTTTGAAAATAGCTCGCATACTCATTGAGTTTGGTGGCCCCTGCTTTAGACTAATTCTGGGTACAATACAGGTTGCCAGCTAATATCAAGGCTATAGAGTCTGCACACCAAGCCTTTAACTCTGACTCCTCTATATTTCTACTCTCCGACACCTTCAGAAATGGCTTAAGTATATTAATGAGTTGATAGCAAATTTATTGTAGCAAAATGCTCCACTTCAGAAAGCTTCTTCAACGTTATGAATTTATCTTTCAATAAATTTGTCAATTCAAATCTATAAGTTTTTATTTTGAAGCCATAGTTGATACATTCTTACCTACTCAAACTACACCCAAAATTGCTTCCGATTCTACAACCTTGGTTAATACTTTGTGGTCTTGTATGAAATCTTTCTATGCAATCCTTTGTGATGCTTCTTCACTTTTTACTCTAGTATCCAACTCTCATCAGCCATTTTGGTTTGTGCTACTCTTAAGACAAGCCACTAACTGGGCACCACAGTATGTAATAATTCTCCATTGGAAACAATGTATCACAATAAATCAGCTTAATGGTGGTGTTCAAAAGTTCACCTAGAAACATGTTTTTAAGTTTAAAATTGTTGTTTGTGGTATTTCATTATAGTTAATTGTTTAAATTTGTGTTGCTTTGATTGAATTAGCTAAGTTTGTGTTATTTTTAAACTTGTTGAGAATGATTTTAAATTAAACTTGATGGGAAAACCTGGTATAAAACATTTTGGGCGCGAGATCTGAGAGGCTAGATGAATCCAACTGTATAGTAAAAAGAAGCAATTTTTTTTTCTTCAAATATGCAATTCAGCTTGTTCTAAATGAATTTAATTAGAGTGTAATTTATATCGGAGAAAATCAGAGATTTTAAAATCACAAATTGTTAGAGAACTCAAACGAATTCATCCCACACAAAATAATAATTTAGTTGAACTTAAAAAGTAAACTGTTTTTATTCTTTTAGGCACACAAAACAAAAACATGTTTTATCTTACATACTAAACTTTTATTTCTACTTGTTGACAATAACTATATTTATGAATGTGATTTTTTCTGAAATTTATTCACTGAGAAAATTTTCACAGAAAATGGTAATGTTTTATTTTATTTTTAAATACAATATTTTACAAGCTGTGTAAACACTATCCATATCCAACTACCAACTGAATACTTGCTTAGTTGTTTTATCATTAGTATACAGGTATGTACATAATTAAGGATCATTTTCAAATCTCTCTTTAAATGAAATACAAGAAAAGTAGTAATCTTATAACTTATCTAATGTAGGCTATAAATAATATTTTATAGATTCTTACTCCTATTTGCATTTGGTAATTGGTACTTCTTAAAATATTAGAATAACCTTTATTATTATTATTTAAAAAGGCTGACAATTAACCAATTTTAACCTAAAAATAAGATACATAGAAATTACATGTGCCATAGAAAAACTTTTTTTTTGCTTACTATTTATGATTAAAAAAAATACAATACAGTTTTTAATAAAAATTGCCCAATCTGAGCTGAAATAAACTACTAGGTCTACGTTAGACTTTTTCTATTCAAACTAGACTGTATTATTATTAGTACCGCGTCTTACTACCCGTTTGGGTTGTACGCACTTGACACTTATGTGTAATGGTAGGATGATTGTGAGATGAAATGGAGGACCTACAGTTTAACGTGGAATCCGAACCACGGTGGAGGCCTAGGCATTCCCCACATTTACAAGATGTCTTGTCAGTGGTGAAGGAAGGGTTTGGTAATCGGATAAATCTGTGCCCAGACTGAGGATTGAACCCCGGGCCCCAGCACAGAAGCCCGACGCCTTACCCCTAGACCACCAGGTCAACTATAACTAGACTGTACATAAATTAACTAGTCAAGTTCTTGTACATACCTAGTATTTTTGCCATATCAGTTAGTATATTCCAGTGGTTTTCAACCTAGGTGTTGTAAGCGGGATCGCAGTGCCTGCTAAAGCTACAGCTTTTGTTTTTAATTGAAAAAGAATATACAAAAATTTAAATGCTGAGGTAGAACAGTTGCTTTCTGACTTAGTTTACTGTAGCTGTCTCGTGTTTGGGTGAGAGGTGTTGCTAGCATAACTTCCAAAATAACTGCCAGGCAAGTTGATTCTCTTTTCCAACGTCACATCATTTTAAAGGAAAAATTATCAAAATTAAAGGCACAAATGGTCTTATTGTGTTGATGCTCCTATAAACGTCAATAGTAATAAGTCAAATATATTAATTTTGAACATTTAACACAATAATTAGGATGAGGAAATTAGTTGAAGGAATCGCACCTTAGCTAGTGTGGATAGAGTATGTTAAAACATCAGTGATCATTACCTTGTGAAAAACCGCGCCTAGCTCATCAGGCTGAGATTGACAGCCCAACCTTCCTGTCAAAGGTGTCAGTGTAATGCAAGCCTTACTGCTAAGAGTGTACCATAATTACCAGGTAAGTGAACATTTTTGTTTGAAAATTTCTCTTTTTGCTCTTAAATAAACATCCTGTGGCATAAATACATGATTTGGTTACTTGTAATATAATTTCAAAATTTAAAAAGTCAAGGAGTTTGCAAAACAAAAATAATCTTTGATGAATTTTGAGGGATAACAATAGCCTAAATTAAAAATACATGGTTTTTTATATTTTATTTCACTGCTGTTTGATTTTACTTAAAATATATTATTTTTACTTATTGTGTATATATATATTATGCTGTTGATGTATATTTATGTGGAGTTTTTAATACATTCATACATAATTATATGGTTCCCTTAAAGGGTAGGCAAGAAACTGTGCATATAGCTCAAAAAAAAACTTTGTACTTAAGCCATCTTCATTCACTTTCTCCACACTTCTTACCATTGCATATATTCCATTCACGGTAGGAATTACTCTCTGAAAGGTCTTTTTTCCTACCAATATCCTACTATATAGTAGATTTATGGAAGGGAAAAAGGCCTTTCAGAAGTCAATTCCTACGGTGAATGGAATATACTTCCTCCACTTCAACAATATTCATAGGCTACACTGAGTCACACATGCTCTTTTATTCTTAAAACGCTTATTAATGTTTCTCTTTTTCATACCTTTATCTACAAAATTTGGCCTACCCCTTCCTTTTGTTCCACACACACTCTACCTTCATATATTTGCTTTGTCACTTGATACACACTCATGGTCTCACCATGCCCAAACCAACATAAAGACACTTTTTCACATGTACATATTGGATTCCCTTTCAAACTGCACTCCTTCAGCACCCGTTCATTACTCACTCCTTCCATAAGAGTTTTCCCCACATACATTTCTTAGCTATCTCATTCCAACTGCATTCACCTTGCTCTTGTGTTTCTCCTGACAAATCCACGCTTCACATCCATGTCTAGATTTCACCATCCATCCTATCATTTTTACAGGACATTCTACCCAGATACACAAAATCATTAACTTGTACCAACATGTTTCCATTTATACTAAGCTGACAATCATTTCCTAATCCGACCTTATAAAAATTATCATCTTAGTTTTGGAGACATTTAAACAAAGGTCCATTTTGCCTGCCAACAATTCAAAACATGGCAATATGGATCTCTATCCTATTTTAAGTAGTTCCTGGATTAATTAAACTCACATAATTATGTTCACTTTAGTTGGTTATTCCATATAGTTCAAGGTTTTGTTAGATTTGAAGTAAGCCTGGTTCCATTAAACTTTAATTATCGAGATTAGTGTATTTCCAAATTAAATTTTTAAAAAGTTCCAAATACATCATGTCAATAGTTGGGTTTAAGTTGTCCATGAAATTAATAAATGTTCTGGTTGTTATAGTAGTAATGTTCTTAAATAATGTTCATAAAGTTTAGAATGCAATATCTTTTACCTGTGTAAAATATTTAAAACAATGTTCCAGTGAGTATTTATTTATGAAAAAAAAATTGGCTGGGGAGTGGGTCATATAGTTTTGTCTTGAAAAACATGTTGTGACACATTGGGTAGGTTTTTAAGATTGTTTACACACACTGACTTTAGTCACTGTTATACATTCATTGTAAACAAATTAAACTGACCTGAAAATAAGAAATGATAATAATGCAAACAAAGGAAGAATCCTTAGTTATAGATACCCTTTTACAATGTTTCTTTAAATTACATTCTTTTGTATTTTTTGAGGAATGTCGAATATCTAAAAAAATGTTGCAACATTGTGTGGCTTGTGGATGAAGCAAAAATGCATTTTTGTATTATAGTATACAACAAAATCTTGAATAATCTTAAGAATCACATCTGATAAAAATATAATGTGAAGCGGTAATGAATAATGAGTGACTTGGCCTGTACTGCACTATAAAGACAAGCATTGCTATAGTACTAACAATAATACAGTAAAATTTAAAATGCAATTTTCTTTTTTATAAAAATGAAATTTTTATTCTCTATTTAAGACAGTGGTGTTTTAGCTCATTGAGAGTATAATAGTAAGTTGCCATCTGCCAAAATCTTTACAAAGGTGTAAATATGTTTTACATTCTAACTTTGATAGTCTTCTCTTTAGTGTATTAGTATTCTCGTCTCAACAAAAATCATTCTGCTGGAAAATCTAAAGCATAATATGTTGATAACTATGGTCAAGATAATCATGAAAATGTACAATAACATAGAAACCTAACATGTATGTTGAGATAGTCTTAAAAGTGGAAAAATATATTACATCAGAAAAAATATGTTTGTATATTCATTCATCAATTGACCAATAAAATTAATAAAAATATATATTATAACAAATCGATAAACAATGAATAAATTAAGAAGTGAAGAATAATTTAAGGACTTAATCAAAACAAAAGGAATTGGAAGATATTTGATTGAAAATAATGTAATATATATTATTGTACATTATTCATGATTTTTTTGACTACTGTTATCAACATTTAAAATTCATTAAAACAAAATTAAAATTTACTTAAGCAATTATTGATTAATTTCTAAAAATATTATATTAAATCTTTCTTTAAGGGAATTTTTAAATGTTCTTCAAAAATAAATTTACTGGACATAGCGGCTACAGAAATAGAAAACAGGTAAAACTGGCAAGTATCAGTAAATACAAAAGTGAAGTTTCTTGCATATTAACCAAATGGATTGCCTAGATAAGATTGTTGTACCATGTTGTTTTTTGTACTACAAATTATACCTAGAACATAGAACATTTAATACTGGAAAAATAACTGATAAACATATTGGTGTTTATTAGCTGCTAGCAGTTTTTTAAATATGTAATTGATATAATAAACTGGAAATGGTAATTCACCAAAGGAAACCTGGAAAATAGGGATGAATAAGGGTAAGTTGAAAAATGACTGTAAAAATCAGGTAGTTTATAATAAAAGTTTTGTAGTTATCTTATATGACTTTGAATTAAACTTATATTTGATGATTATGTGTAAATAATTTTGAAAACTCATAATTGTAGTAATAACCATACCTTTGACTTAGTAATCCTTACAAAGTACAATACTTTTTATTGGAATTAATATTTAAAAAAACAGTTTAATATCAGGAGGTGACCCATGACAGATAGTTTGTTAAGAAAATTATTAATAACAAACTACCTGCTATGCTCACATTTTAAGTTTAGACCAAATCCTAATGCTGTGGTGGAAAATGCTTGTTCATTTTCAAAGAGTGGACTATAGTTAATGTTAACATTGTTCCTGAGCGCAGCATAAGCAGCTCAAAATACTTCAGAGGTAAGTTTTTTGTGTAAAGTGTTTTTATATAGAAATACTCCTTCATTAATTTTATTACTTGTATTGACATGTGTTTTTTTCAATCCTACTATGTTGTGGTATTTTGGGGAGCTAAAAAGAATTGATAAATTCTGGCTATTTAGTAATGATGAAAAGCATACTCTTACGGACAGTAAGACATGGCGCCGAAAAAAAAAGTAAAGATGTAGATTTATCAAATTTGTTAGCAGAGCCTTTAAATGAAAATTAAAAAAAAAATTATGTAAATGCTTTTAGTTTGTATTATTTGCAGGAGAAAGTTGTGATTGTTTTCAACACCAAGATAACTATCAGTTATCTTGGAACATGGTCTAAGGAAGAAGCTCTGCCATTGCTCAACTTACAAGTGAAATGTGTTGCAGGACCATCTATTCCAGAGTGTGCCATTTGCCTTCAGATGTGTGTCCATCCTGCACAGCTGCCTTGCGGCCACATATTTTGTTTCTTGTGTGTAAAGGGAGTCGCTAATCAAAGCAAGAAATGTGCTATGTGTCGACAAGAAATCCCAACAGATTATTTGGAGAAACCACAGCTCTTAGAACAAAGTAATGTGGAGAAAGTAGCTGGAGAGTTTGATGATGGCTACCAGTGGTTCTATGAAGGAAGAAATGGTAAGTTGTTATCTGGTTTATAAATCACATGAATACCTTATCCTTAAGGTATTTCTTTTTATATTCTAGGGGTTTGTATTTAACTACTTATCTTTTTATAGTCTTAAAGAAATTTCAATCTTATACTTACGTCCATCAAAATAAAACAATTTTACCAAATTCAGTCAAGAATCGGCATTTTCATATTTATTTGTGACCCCCACAATTTACTACCTGTCTGGGTTATGTACATTTAATTACTCAAATGGGGTAGGAATGAGGAAGTTAGAATATATAGGAAGTGTACCCACTTTTATGTGAAGATAGAGTGTGAAACAGTTGAGGAGAAAACACCCTCAGTACACCCGATTTGATTTGAACCTCAACCGCCCCACCATTGGCAAATCAGACTAGATAAGCTTGACACTTTTATCAGCATGTGTATACATGCAGGTTAGTTTTGAATACCCTTAGTCAAAATAAAAATAACCTTGATTTTGTGAAGGGTTCTTAAGAATTACTTTTAAAGATAGGTAAATAAAAATAAACATTTTGGAAATAATGACAGATTCCTTAACTGTCATTAATACATTCATATTGATATTAATTCATTTGTTTACAAATTATAGGTTCTTTGTAACTGTCCAATAATGAAGGTCTTTAGAAAGTTATGGTTGATCCAATTTCTAAAGACTTAAGTATTAAAGACTTGTTGATTGGAACTTTGTACATACAAAGGACCATGTGGATGGGGAGTGTGTATACTAGGCTTAGGTTGTTTAGGATATTAATTTTGTCACTAAAATTATTTGTAAACTATTATTTCCCCAAGTTGGCCAAGAGATTGCTAATAAACTTACTCTTATTACATTTTCTAGTTTATACATAGTAGTGCCAATGAATCATATGATACATCTTTCTAATATTTATCTTTCACCACGATGGTGGCCGCATGGTCTAAGGCGCTACTCTCGCAATAGACTAGACTACCGATGATTAAGAGATAGAGGTTCAAATCTCGGTCGGGTGTACTGAATGTAGTTTTCTCTAAATTAGTTTTCCATTCTCCTTTCACACAAATGTGTGTACACATCCTCTAAATATAACCTTTCTCATCCATAAAACCATTAGCGTAATTAGTACATAAGCGTATAATCTGAATTGATAGTAAGACGTGCTGGGAAAAAAAAAGAATTGTGGTCCAGATTCACTCATTAAAATCTTCATCTTTGTTATAGTTCTTGTTTTTCCTATTCATTTGATTTTAACATGTGCCATAATTTATACAACTTAGTATTAAAAAGTTATCTTCCATCTTGGAATACAATTTATCAAATAAAATGTTACAACCTAATTAAGATTAATTTCCCTAAAAAAACACCTCACCATGTTTTTCACATCAAAGAGTAAACCTCGACAAACTAGCTTACTATAGATTTAAAGCCTTCTCACTTTTTTTTTTAAATTCTTCATCCACATTTTATATTATAATCTCAAGAATAAGCCATTATTTTATGATCATTATTACACTATTAATACTTAGCAATCAAAATCATACTATAAACATAATAAAAAACTAACTTATCAATCACCTCCACACCACAGACTAACCTCAAAGTTTATAACATGTTTAAATGTTAAAATTAAAATCAATACAGTTTGTCAAAACATTGAACAAATCGGAGAGAAATTTACAACAAAGTTGTTGCTTCAGTTGAGAACCACTGCATAGCAAAATGTAAGATTATCATAAACATTAATACAATACAATATATATATATATATATATATATAAAACACACATAGCTGTTTTGATTATTATTATTATTATTATTATTAGGTGTTCTGTCTTACCGCAGGTCTCTTCCTTTTGTCAGTGAACTTTAAACTGCCAATCCGCCCTCTCCTCTGCCTCCTCCTTCAGCTCCCAAAACCTTATTTCCCTCAAGTCATCCAATATTTGACTAATCCTTCTGCCTAAGCTCCTATTTTCCTCAACCTTTCCTTCAATGACTTCATGCAGAAGACGGTTCCTCCAAAGAATGTGTATGATCGTGTTTGTTTTGCACCAATGAATCAAATCCAAAATGGTTCTCTCACCCACACATTTGTCACCCTATCTGTCCACCTGATCTTCTCAAGTCTTCTCCAGCACCGCATTTCAAAGCTCTCCAAGTATTTCTTTTTCATCATCTTAGGTGTCCAATTTTCTGTTCCATACAGCGTTTTAACACTATAAAATCATTCTAGTTTGTCAAGACAAGAAAACAAGTGTAGGTAGGATTAAGATGAAATTAAATACAACTAACTCATAAACATTGGGAGGGTCATAAAAAAATAAAGGTCACACTTTTTATTTTTAAAATACAATAAAGTATATTGTTGATTAAAATCTGATTATTTAGAAATGGTGTTAACTATTCAGGATTTCATTATATAGCCTGCCATTTTCCCTACAAACAATTTACACATCTTATTAAATTATATTAATTTCACTTATGAAATAACACCGTGTGATTTTTAAGTTCCAAACATTTAAAATCACTAATTTTTGAAATTTTGATCACCCCTGACAACAGATTGGAAAAACAAAATCAATATTTGTCAATTATGACATAAGAAAGTGCTTTGTATTTACAAAGTATGATTTAAATCTATTGATGTTTTTTTAACTGTAACTTATAATTAATATGGGTATTTTACTATATTTCCAAGTTTTCTTTTACTTTAGCCTATAATATCCCAACTTGCTACAAATATTGGACATCCTTGTGAATAACCTACCCTGGTCAGATTTGGGACCCTTGACAAACATTGATTGTGGGGCCCCCAGCTCTCTGCCTCACCCCCCACCAAACCCCGCAATTTTTTTAAAAATATTCTTTTTGGGTTGTGTGTATAACAGTAGTTTGCACCTTTATACTAATTTTCAGTTGTATAAGGAATTGCCCTAAAAGGAAAAAAAACTTGTAATAATTATTGCTAGAGGCCCGTTTCAGTGGTTGCATGGTCTAACGCACTACTCTCGCAGTAAACTAGACTGCCAATGACGGGGAGATCGAGATTCAAATCTTGGTCAAGTGTATCGAGTGTGGGTTTATCCAAAATGGTTTTACAATTTCCTTCCATGCAAATTCAAACAGGTAGTAGGACGCGGTGCTAAAAAAATGAATGCTATAAGCTGTGTTTTTATGCATTTAATGTACTGTTATATTCCCCCCGCCCCCCCTAATGAACTTGGTTATCATGTGACAAATCCACCACAGACAAACAAGTGCAAATTGGTGGAGTTAAAACAAAGAACTCACGTCACTCATTCATTAAATCAAACCACAAGATTGGGTATTTTATTTTAGTTCCTACACTTGGACAATATTTGCTTAAGTACTTAATCAGGGAGCCTACTATATGAGCACGCAAGCAAAAAAAAAAAATCCATCCTAACCTGTTTTTCTCCTGTCACCTAAACAACCGCGAGCCCCCCCAAACTGCAGGGCTCTGTGCGGCCACAGCATTTGCACACCCCCAAGGGAAGCCCTGACCACAAAAACTAAATAATAAATCAGAACCCTAAGGATGTATTCCCCTCCACCCCCACCCCTAAGATCATATGAAGTTTTTCTTTAATCTCACACATTTGCCCTTTTCAAATAGTTATCAATACCATTCTAACTCTAATCAAGGGTTCAAATAGTGTGACATCCAACTGGGACCATGCTGACTTTGACAGGTTATTTTCACTACTTTTTGATTGCCATACATGCCTAAGATAGTTACTTACTTTTTGCTAAAAAAATATACATATGCAGAATATAAAATATAAGTGAAGTTGTCATAAATCTGGTGACATTTAATTTGTTTAAAAGCAATAAGATGGGTTGCACACAGTAACTGAACATTTAACCCCTTGATGTATTTTGATAAGTGCTCATCATAGCACATTACACCCAAATACAATTATGAGCATGGCTTCCCTAAACTTGGGCATAAAAGTATTGTGAGGCGTGATTTAATAGTAATCCTGTTGGTTCACATAGCCCAGTTAAATGATAAGTCAAGGAATTTGTTCTTGAAACATAAAAAGGTTAAAGGTATATTTATAAAGACATATGAAAAAAAAAATGACATACCATTTTGGTTGAATTCAGGGGCAAAAGAGCACAAAAAAAAGAGATAATATTATCGTTAAATTAGTTTCAATGCTAATTTGTACGAAATTAATAAAAAGAGCTTATGACTTTTTAAGGATAAAAGGATAGTTTTGTTAAGGGTTGTTTGTTGATCCTTCTCAGGTTGGTGGCAATATGAAGAACGCACAAGTGCAGATATAGAGGAGGTGTTCAAGCTGGGGGAACCATCATGTGAAATAATGATTTGTGGTGTTCTTTACATAATAGACTTTGTTAAAAACCATCAGTATCGAAAACATGACCCTACGAAAAAACGGAGAATCAAGCGAGACTTGGAAACTTGTGAAAACAAAGGAATTGCAGGAATTCATTGACATATATTATAGACAGATATTCTAAATTGATTAACTCTTTTGAAAATTTACAGAATTTGATTGACTTTCACTATCATTGTAAAATTAAAACTGTAAATTAAGTCTCCACATAGTGATTCTTTAAAAAAAAAACTCATCCATTTAAGGTATTTATATTGGATATATTGTTTAAAATGTTCTATTGTGCAACTAATTTTATTTTAAATAAACTTAGGCAGTAGAAGGTGCATTTTGCCTTGTAGGCATTCTTTAGTGTCATAGTTAAATTCCTAGGAACTTGTTTCGAGGAAAGTCAAAAATGTTATTTTTATAATACACCAATTAAATTGTTTTGTTTTTAAAGTTAAATTGATCACATATTTTTGTACACATCCTTTGAATCAATGTGAACACTCTTAAAGAATATAATATGAATAAAAGTATGTAACTCAGAATTAATAAATAAAAGGTATATTTTTGCATTAAAATATAGGTTGTTCTAGATTTGCTTGATTTTTATAATTATAAGCTCAGTTTTGAAACTCACGCATGAATTATTTAAAAATAAAAATCTATAAATCGTACAGCAAAACTCTTATTTCCTCTACTAAAAGGGACAAGTGCTCAGATACTGATGCCTTCGATTTATTTCCAAGGTAACTACAATATATAGAGGGAGCACAATAACACTGTTGGAAAGAGCAGGTTACTAGTTGGATAGAGCATGTTGTCAGCTACAAAACACAATTTTTCCACATAGTCACCACCATTGGCTGTGCATTTGTGACAGTAATGAACAAGAATCTAAATGTCACACCCCGAGAAAATGTTGCCTGTGTAGTCCATCTTTCATTGGCCTGAGCAGATGGAAGTCAGAAAGCGCCAAATCTGGGCTATACAGTGGGTGTGGTGGGATAGTCCAGCCAAAAGTTGCAACATGGTTCATGGTCTTAACTGGTAAGGGGTCTAGCGAAAGTTTGTCTTTTTTTCTTTGACCTAGCTCTGGAAATTCAGGCCTTCAACTTATGTCAGTATCACAATGGGTTGGTCAGTGAGGTGGTTTGTGTGGGTTCCAGAAAATACAGGAGGCTCATACCTTTCCTATCCCAAAAGACAGTGCACATCACTTTACCTGCCAGTGCTGACATTCAGCTCTGTACACAGTTTTCTGATTGTAATTCGCAGATTCATGCGGATGAGCTGATCGAGGCTCTCTTCATTTTGTGGTCTGACAGCTGTGCAAGGCCACCCGAAATATGACTTTCTCTCACAGCACCCTCCACCCTGTCACTGTACTCACATGGCATACCTCTGCTTTGTATGCACTTACACATGTCAGACATCATTATGTCAGATTGCTTCCCTGCTGTTATTTGTCGCATGTCAACAAAAATTACAGTATATTGGCGGGAAGGGTCACCCTCTACTTCCATTACACCTACATCCACCTTTGACATAGTGAGTCAATATAATAAATTAGGAGATTAAAGTTATTTTATTGGTTTTAATCCACAGCTCATCTCTCTTAAAAATTTGAATAATATTCCTGATGGATTCTCATTTGCATGAACAATACTTGTAGAAACACTTTATATTGAGTCAAATTCATATTACATTTTTTATAAGGGAAAACAAATTAGTGAGCATTTTTGCACATAGTTTAAAGTCATCTTTACACTAAGTCAACAAAATAAATTAGATAAATTCAAACTACTACTTTCAAAACAACAGTTACAGCAAAGTAATTTTATATTATAAAATAATTACCTTATATGTAGTTGAAAATTGTTAGGTAATATGTAATAAAAACATTTGAGTCAAGAAATATTGCTGAGAAAATTATAATCTACAATATTTACAATATATCACAACTCTGGAGATAAATTACAATAACTAAATTGAATGAAGATAAATAAACTCTATTATAGTGAACACTTGTCATTGTAAAATTAAAATGTATTATGCTGGACATTATATGGAATGCTTTTTCTAAAAGCTGACTCTTAAACATTTATAAAATTATATAATAATTTTATTGAAACGCTATGAAAGTTATACGATTAGATTTTTTATTTTTTTTAAAATCTGGATGATATTACATTCATTACTTGTTCACAAAGTCTAACATTTTTAAGGCCCTTGTCATAGGAATTATTATTGTTAATTTCAGTGGCAAATGTGTTAAATCTTAACTAGTTATTACCCACTTCAGTAGTTGAATGAGTTAAGGCACCACTCTCGTAGCAGACTGGACTATCGATGATGGGTAGATCGGTGTTTTAAGTCAGGTGTACTGAGGATGTTTAAAAAAATGGATTTCCACTCTCCCTTCACATATGTGGGTACACTTTCCTCTCATTTCGACCTTCCTCATCCTTAACGCAGTAGTGTAATTTGTTCATGTGTAGGTATAAAACCCAAACAGGTAGTAAGTGCTACGCGGTGACCAAAAAAACACTAGCTATTTCCATGGATGCAATGTTTTTGACCTGTTTTCAGTGGTAGAAAGCAACCACTAACATCCTTGTATTATTTTAATGTAGGATGATCACTAAATAACTTTTCACCTATGAAACTAATATTGCATGGCTTGCACCACCGGCAAATTTGTACATTTATGCGGATAAAATCGTACACAGCAAACCGAAGCTTTGAAACTGTAACATTGTCATCACCATCATCATAATCAACTGTTTCCAGCCTCTGGCCGGCCACCTCAATTGAGTAAAATACCTTCCATCTTCCTCTATCCTTCCACCATTCTGCCTCCTTTAATTTCTTCCATTTTTCTCCTCTCACTTGAACACTTTCTGTTATATTATACTCCCCCATCTCTTTCTTGGCATCTTCTTTTTCCATCATTACATGAAACTATTACTTTAGTTCTTAACCAACGTTTTATATCCATATTTCTCATTAATATAGCTTTTGGAATTAAACACAAACCTGTAGAATGATCAGTTCAACTTAATTTTTTTAAATGTGCATTTAAAGAGTTTTAAATGTCCCAGAGTTAAAAACTATTATACTTTTTTTTTATAATTGTAATTTTAAAATATATGTTGATTTAAATAAATACATTATACCTTACATAAAAAAATACCTATATCATTGTGCAGATTAGCACATTACTGCTAGCATGATTATTTTCTTAGGAGAGAATCATCATGAACAGCTTTCAGCCACTGGTCAGGTCTGTTTGGAACATTAACTTATCCAACTTTTTCTTTCTCCCACCACTTCTCTGCACTCCCTTCAGCCACCTGCCCCTTAGTTTCAAACACTATGGAAAGATTGATTTTCTTTCGATTGTTTATTTATTAATGCAATTTTTCTTGAGACACTTGTTTCCTTTGACAATGCTTATTAAAATGAATTTATCGGTAAAAAGGGAGTAGGGGGAGGTTACTCAGTATTAGCTTTATTTTGTAGTTGTAATGATAAATTTGAAAAAGCAAATCATTTTAAGAACTTGGGACAGAATTTTAGGCAAGCTCTCTGTATGCTATCAATAAATTCTCTCCTTGGTAGTTTTTTTAGGCATTTAATGTGCACTATGAAAATATAGTTGAAACACAATTAGGTAGTACTCATTAAGAATACCAGAATACCATTGGTGTAGAAGTTTATATAATTTTTAAGGGGTGAAAACTCTTTGCTTGAATGTCAATCAATATGTAGTTCTTTTTAAAGTTAGCGAATATACAGATTTTTTTTCAAAGTCCTAACAATAGTATGGCCAGTGTGATTGCAACTACATGGTGGCTACAGACAAGGAAAAGCCTGAGAATTGTTTTATGTCAAGAAATTTAAACAAAATGAGAGATTTTGTTTCTCAATGTTAACAAAATGTATTGCCTCGATATGACAGTCTTGACATATAAGGGAAAACAAGGTTTCTTTTATAACACATTCACACACGGCCAAAAATTATATCTCAAACATTAAATACCAATAACTTATATGTTGATGCTTATTAACTGTTAGGATTGTTTTTAAAAATATGGTGCTGGCAGCCGGGGTTCAATCCTCGGTCCCGGCACAGATTTATCTGATTACCAAACCCTTCCTTCACCTCTGACAAGACATCTTGTGAATGTGGGGAATGCCAGGCCTCCACCGTGGTTCGGATTCCATGTTAAACTGTAGGTCCTCCATTTCATCTCACAATCACCCTACCATTACTCATTAGCGTAAGTGTGTATAACCCGAACGGGTAGTAAGACGCGGTGCTAATAATAATAATAATAATAATAATAACTTTAAAATATGATCAATCTATCAAACAGAAAAATTGTCATTCACAAAGGAAAACTGCAAAAGTTTCGAGTTGTTAATTTTTTAAAGTGTTGTCTGTAAAAGATAGGTAATTTTATAATAGAATCTTTTATAACCTAGATATGACCTGAAAATTTAAAAAAAAATCTGCTAAATTTAACATTGATTAGCCCTGCTTCAGAAAAAAACTAACCCTTCCCAATGCAACCCTCTCCATCTTAATTACAGACTTACCAAGAATGTGTATTTCTCAACCATACAAGCAAAGAGGATACAAAGTCGAATGCCTACATTATCTTCTCACTCTGGCAACTGTGCAATTAAAAAATGTATGCATTTATAAAATATCACTAGTATTTAAAAATATACTTATTCTACATAAATGTCTCAAAATTCACCCAGAAAGTATGCAAACCAATATTACCTAAAATATAAATGATAAAAAAATTAACCATTAAAAATGTTTCCAAAACCAGGGGAGATCATGGAAAGAGTCTACATACATATGAGCATTATCTGTGATCCACCAAATAAAAGAGGAAATGTCATCAGAATCTGGGCCCTGCTAATAACATTTTATATTTGCAGGATGGTGGCAATATGATGAACGAACTAGTCGGGAACTTGAGACAGCATATAAGAAAGGTGAAAGACTATGTGAATTACTCATAGCAGGCTTCCTCTACATTGCTGATTTTGATGCTATGCTGCAGTTGCGGCGAAATGATCCGTCACGCCGTCGTCGCATAAAGAGAGATCTCTCTACAATCCCCAAGAAAGGCATCGCTGGACTGAGGTTAGAAGATTCTGAAGCCAGCGGAGAACACAACGAAGAAAACCAATCCAAAATGTCTGGTGAAGAAAGCCAAGGAAACAGTGATGGTGCCACCACACCCATACCCCCCACTAACACTCCACAAACTCCTGCAAGCAATGCAACAAGTGGTACCACCACACCTGACAGGCAGCAAGACACGTTCCATCGGGCTGTGGTGGAACAGTTCCGGTCATTGTGGCGCCCTGATGACTTAGTTATGTCTGACAGTACCAGCAGCAGTAGTGAAGATGACGACAGCAGTGATGAGCAGCTTGATAGCAATGAGCAGCTTATAGATATCAGTAACGAGGATCACGAATTGCCAGATGTCTCAAGGCTAGGATGTTAACACATACAAAATTTTGCACTTCATTCTGTTTTTACATTGTGTCTCTAAAAATATCATTTAGAAACGTACTACACACCAGTATTATATCACCATCATAGTGATTGTGGATGTTTCAAGCATTTGAGATAATGACTTTCTTTCTCACATTAAAGTACCAATATCAAATTTGCAGCACACAAATATGTTGACATGAAAAAGGGTGTCAAGCTACGCTCTCCTTTTGTCTAAATATACATTCATAATCCTGTATTAAGTTATTCGATAATACTCACAAATTAACATTACTTTAAATTAATACTTCAGAGATTTTCTACACTTATTATTTAGAAATGAAATGTTTAAATAAGTGTATAAAGGACATATTCCAATAGTTTTACTTAATATACAAGTGAATA
Organism: Timema poppense; assembly: GCA_902141375.1. Lineage (NCBI taxonomy): Eukaryota > Metazoa > Arthropoda > Insecta > Phasmatodea > Timematidae > Timema > Timema poppense. The sequence continues at coordinate 41,879 of CABFOV010001131.1, forward strand.
AACAATTTTATTGGTGTCTCATTTGCATTTCATGTCAGGTTACATAAAGGTGTTCTACGTTTATATATGTTAAATTTTTCTTATTGGGTACTTTGTCCTTAAATTTACAAGGCACATTCCTTGTGAAGTAGTAGTACTAGTTGTCTACCACTTCCTGGTGATGATGAATGTAACATTGAAATATTTTTTTTTAACACTGCAGGCTACAACTTGTTCTAGTTATACAATTCAATTATTGAAATGTTTGAGTGATAGTGTTTATACTTTTATTTGTGATTCATTGTATACAACTTTTTCAGGTATATTTAAGGATATATTGTAACATGTATAAGGTACTTTATTTCATCTTAATCACTAATAATATTTGGCATATATTTATTACTTTAACCACATAAGTATAGCAGTAAAAGCTGAAAACCTAATGTTTATCCTAAATAATACTCATTGGTTAAAAGTTTATTTTCATTGGTTAAAAGTTTATTTTCATGATGGAGATTTCTTTGTCATTAAGAAATAGAAAATGTATCATACCATATTAACGCGTGTTCCAAACATTAATAAGTAACATACCCTATTCTTTTATATTTTTAATATCTCTATTCAAGATTTTCACACTCCTTTTATGTTTGGTGTATGATGTGTTAACCCTTTTGCACTCAGCATATTTTCACGATTCCGGTGTAAACGATCAGGCCAATTCTTACATATTGACCATTGTCTTTGTGAATTCCTACCATAAAAAAACTATTCAACATAATTATATACAAGAAAAAAAATCACTTTCTAAACATGTTAGAATTAGAAGGGGTAAAAGTCATCTATCATTACACAATATATGAATTGCAAAAATAATAATTGAAATTTGTAAATTTAGAGGTGAAAGGATTGATTGAATTTTTGCCTTTTGTCTTCATCACTCAACCTGAAAGAAAGATTATTTATTTCTGTAAAATCTTATATAAGTTTGGTGTCTGTAGTGTTGTTAGTTTCTAAACTACATCAATTTTAGTAAAATTGTGTATGAGCCTAAATAATAAATAAATAAGTCACTCTCAGGCACAAATTCACTATCATTATCTATATTTCTATAGTATCTAAATAATTTAAAATGTCAGTCATGTAACCTATAACTTGGACCCTCCATTTCCTTGTTATATAAAAAATATTATATTGGACTAACACTTACGCCTATACAACTTATAATAAAATAATAGTATGAAGGAAACACAAATAAAACAATATAGAATATATAAACTTTTGTGATTAAACCAAATAGCAACTGCAAACACTTGAATCAAAATAAAATAAAGAAAAACACAGGAGTCAGAAACATTAACGCCACAGTATAAACAACTGGGAATAACATAATTCATTTGTGCAAAAAAAAAATGTTGACATTAGTGCTTTCTTTTGAGAAAAATATGAACTAAAGCTTCATATTTAGGATAAAGGCTTATGATGCCATCTAATAACATGTATTATACTAACAGACAAGATTTATCTGGCACCGATGGATCGGACGCGAGATAGTTTTAGCCATTACTTGGCGCACAGATGTATCAACGTGCTGGGCGTTTAAGGGTTAAGAATGGAATTCAATTCACTGGTATATTATCAAAAGGCCCGGCGCGCATGGGCGAGTCTGGGTGTAAGACACGCGCCCGTCCCCTATTACACTAAATATTTATTCTTTCATGTTATTTTTTTATATATCCTTGTGCACAACTGATCAGTTATTTTAAAATCAATCTTGCTTGTTTTGTTAATGTGTATATTTTTCAAACCAATTAAAAAACTAAGCTGCTTACTGTACCCAATGCAGTCTAAAGCATTAAGCTCACACTACCCTTGGTTGCTGTTGACACAGCGATTGGCCTTAAAGACTTAGTAGAATGCACAGGTATTTATCAATTCACTCTTCTTGCTAATATGAGTGAGCTTCCTCTAAAACATCTTTATCATCCTGTCCCTGAGATTAAGCTTTTAACATATATACATACATAATCACACCTCAAGGTGTAGGCAATAAACTGTATACATTGCTAAAAAAAACTCCATATTAATCCATCTCACTAACTTGCTCCACACATGTATACACCCATCATTTCAATAACATCCATACACCCGAGCCATACATGTTCTTTTATTCTTGAAACTTTTATTGTTTTTCTTTTTTTCACAAATTTGTCTACAGCATCTAGCCCTGTCTTACATGGCCAACCCCTTTCTTTTGATCCACACACACACACACACACACACACACACATACACACTACCTTCATATATTTGCTTTATCAATCAAAATACACTTATCCTCTCATCAAGCCCAAACCAACGTAAGATGCTTCTTTGATATTGATCTATTGGATTCCCTTTCAAACTGCACTCCTTCAGCAACCATTTATCACTGACTGTCCATATGAGTTTTTACACATACATTTCTTAGATATATAATTCCAACTAGAGTAACTTGCTTTAACAGTTTTCCATTTATACGAAGATCCATTCTGCCTGTCACTACATTCAAACGTTTTTTATTGCATCTGCACATAACAGCACTCACATTCACATTGTCCATTTGTACACCAACCACGTCCTCACAAGTATCCTTCATACACTTATTCATAAATGCACTAAACAACCTTGTCTAACAGCTTGCCCAATGTCACACCATTCACTCAAAGCTCCATCCACCATGACACATGCTTTACTTCCACATACACGACCATAATTGCATTAACTAAACATGCATCTACACCATACTCTCTTAGAACATTCCATAACATAATCCTATTCACCCAATCCTATGCTTTCTCCAGATCAACAAATGCACAATAAACTTTATTCCTTACTGCCGTACATTTCTCATTCACTTGTTGCAATGCAAATATCTGTTCTATGCAACTTCTATCTGGCATAAAACTACATTGTACACCCCAAATCTTGTCCAGTTTTTCACACACCCTCTTAATTAAAACTCTCCCCAAAATTTTGACTGAAATAGTTAACAAACAATCTAAAAACCCTATAATTCTTACATTTACTCTTACCACCTTTGTACAAATTATATTATATTTGGAAGAAGGAATAGGAAAGGTGGATAGAAACATATAAATGGGGGACGAACACAATATGGCCTTTACAATGAAAAGAACACAGTTCACACTTTACACTGCTGCCAATGGACAAAGAGGTAATGGTTGTCTCTTAAGGAAAATTGATCGTCACCGCCCAATCCCCCGACCCAGGTTTCATTCTATCAGAACTCATCAGAGAGGAGTGTGAAACGCGCAACGCAACTTCCTAAAAGAGAGAAAAAAAAAGAGGGGGGGGGGTGGGAGAAAAAGGTAAAGAATGATAAAACACATAGATAAGAACATGTAAAAGGTATAACATAAAGGACAAACACAGGAAAAGGACATTGGATGCGAATATATAATGATATAACTCTATAAGAAAAACCTCTTTTCGCTTTGTGAGGTAATTGTATTATATTTGGAAGAAGGTATTGGAAAGATGGATAGAAACATATAAAAGAGACGAACACAATATGACACAAAGTGACAGTATTTTTCCAGTCATTAGGAACATTAGAAATCCAAGCACACACTTTGAACATCTCACACAATTTCTGTCCCTTAGTCTTCCTATTGGCCTCCTGCCTCCTACTTCATTATCCAACATCTTTGGTATCTTCTCCATTTTCCTCACATGGCCATACCACCTTAATGATGACTTCTTTATTATTCCCTCATCCTATCCATTCTTTTCACTCCTAGAGTAGTTTTCAGAAATTCCATTTCAAAGGCTTAGTATGTAATACGTAAAACGATAGAATTGTAGCAAAATAGAGCACAATATACATTCACACAAACTTCAATATGTCATTGCTTTTATTGGATCTTCCTCATGAGTACTTATAAGAGCTTTCCAACTACTTCATGAGGAAGATGCAAAAAAAGGCATTAAAATAGTGAAGTGTGTGTAAATATGTGATCTAAGAGTTTTTACTAATATTTGTGCTTTATTTTTCTACAATTATATCATTTCTATTTATTACATATTTTATTATATTTAGCTGAATGCACTTTATTTCATACATTTCCCAGGCGTCTGTTAATAATGGTACATAGTACGTCTTGTAGATCACTCCTTTACACTTCCTCGGCACATCCCTGCTCCAAATTAGACTTCCCACACTTCTGAAAAAAAAGCTTGTCCTTGCCTTCCTCTTTGGTTATGCATGGTTTTTTTTTTAAAAAAAGCCCAACAATCATATACAACCTTTGGAAAATGGTGTAACAAGACTTATACGGGGTAAAAATATGACCCTCAAGTATTTATAGCAGAAACTGAGACCAGTACAGTAAGTTGTGTGTGTTCATAAATTGATGCTAGGTGGTGATTCAAATTTAGAATTGTTCTCTTAATAGTATTTAATACTAATTAAGATTAAATAAGATATCCCTAGTATTCAATACTCCAAATTATAAACTATTAACTTATTTATGTTTTATCATCATATATTTGATTCATTATATTAATATTCTTCTTGCTTCGGTTATATAATTTATATCAAAACATTTTCTTTTGAATCTTAATTGTGTCTAACAATGTGAAAAATATTGTAATCGATAAATTTGTATATGATAGTTTTAAAATGTTTGTAAACTTAAGTTACTAGTTCTTGGCGACTTTAAGGATTTTTTGATTTTATTTTTTAGTTGTTTAGTGATGGCATGAAGTGCGAAACATGTGCATGTACATTTTAAATATTTACTGATCAATAAAGTGAGTGTCTTTGGTTTTTTAATGCAAATGTTCTTAAATTGAATTGTTTAAAAGTTGTAATTTTAAGTTTATTATACTTTTTGTCCAGGAAGGTTGTATTGTATAAAATATTATTAATATTCCCGAAAATTCCAAGTTATGCGCAACTTTGAAAGTGATTAGAAGAATAAAAAGTATGAAGAAAGAGTTATGAAACAGAGAAGTTTGTTTTTCCTGTCAAGCACTTGCATAGCTACCTTTTAGGTTTGCTACCTTCTCTAGTTTTTACATTATTGATTAAAGTTGTAGCATAAATTTAATTCCACCATATATTTACTTGATCGGTCATTGCTTTGTAATCTCATTTAGGTTGGCTAAATGAATTTTTTGGTGTAATTTACTGCACCTAGCAGAGATGCCTTAACTAATATGCACGATTTATAATATCTTGGATGTAATTTACAGCTCCTAGCGGTAATTCTGAAATTAAATTTATATACATATTTCTCCAATTTTATGGTAAAACTTATTATTTTGTAAGATTGCACTGAAATTCAATAATTTTTAAGTACATTTTTATATAACATTTAAACAGCAATACTAAATTACAACTCACCTGTATTGCTAATTCGATAAAATAAATTCAAGTCAGCCAGAAAAAAAACAACGGAAAGCTGTAAAATATTTTGATCACTTTATTTCGAGGGTCTTATTAGAATACTAATTTTTGTTCCCCCTCATGTGATGCCTGCGTTTGCCGCAACAATGCAAAAAGACTCACTAGATTTTCTTTCAATATCTCCTTTAATATTAGTTTTAAAGTAAAAAGAGTTATTACCATGATTAAAAAGAATCAAATTTTCTATAAAAAATATTCCTAAGCATATTTATCGTCCGATTGATAGTTTCAAAGCTATAAACATACAGGTGTACATTCACAACAATGAAAAAAAACCATGCTAAAATTATATTTTCTTTCAATATCCCCTTTTAAGTTAGTTTTAGATTAAAAATTATCTTTGGCATATTTATCATGTGATGGATAGTTTCGAAACTATAGCCATGGGAAGTGTAATGCATTTATAAATAAATATTCATGGCTCGGTATAGTTTTATATATTTATATTTGTAGGTCCATATCAGAGTGACAAAAAAGTGTTCACTTTTGGTTTTGCAAGTTATTTTTGATCTAGTTGTTATATATAAAATTTAAGAAAGTAAATTAATTTTTTTTTGGGTGGACCAAAATTTTTCTTAATATAATACATCCTTATTAGAAACATTTATTTTCGAAAAACTATAAACACATAAGAGTTTTGAATACACTTATCAATTTCAAGTGAATAAACATTTCATTGGTACCCTGTGGTTAGTTACAATTAATTACTACTCCAATGATATGAGCTAAATCCTCAGTAAAGTGTTCATTAATTGTCGCTTTGAAGTGAGGAAATCATCCACTTTCAAATTAGGCCTGAAAGAAAAGAGAAGTTAAATATCTTTAATGCCTGTAAAAGTTTTCGAGAGGCAAATAAAAATCTGTGTGAACTATACAACAAACACGCTAATCATAGTAAAAGATGGATGGATTTTTGTATTTTAATTTAAACAAACAATAATATTCAAGAGTATAACCCTTGCATTACAGTAGGTCTATGTTAATGAAAAGAACATTAATAGATATTGATAGTACATATTCACCTGCTTTGCTGGCTGCATGGTCTAAGGCGTCACTCTCACAAATAGATGAGTGCTGATCACATCAAGATCAGGATTTGATCCCAGTCACATGTACAGAAGGTGGTTTTACTTAGATAGTTTTCCACTCTTCTTCCACGCAAATCTGGGTACATATCCTTTAAATTCAACTTTCTTAATCCCCAACTCATTAGAGTAAGTAATAAAAAAAGTGCATAGCCTGTATGGGTAGTTAAGACACACTGCTAAAAAATACATAAATTTAAATTATCTTCAGTACACTCAGCCAGGATTTAAACCCCAGGTTTCCAAGCGAAAATACTTAAAGCTTAATATTTGCTTGACTAAATATTTATGTTATTAGGTAAGTAGAGGTCTATAACCTTTTAGGTAGTGTGTTATGTGTTTACTTTTATTCAGTTTTAAAAATTTAGATTGGTTTTATTCATTTAGTGTGTTACTTTGTTGTTAAAAGTAAAAAATATTCTTCCAATTAAATAAGCATATATGCAAAATTGCATAGTTCATTAAATAAAATTCTAAACCTTGACAATTCGCAAGTTGTAGTTTTACTACACTCTAGTAATAAATTTACAATCTACTTTACTAAGCAATAGTGTTTCAAATGGTAAAGACAATTAGATAGCCTATATTTTATTCAGTTATGCATTTAATTTTAAATTAAGTGTGTGTGTGTGCGCGCGTCAATCTCTGAACTTTTTTTTAATGTTTATTATAATAAACTATCGCTGTTTTCAATACGGGCTATGTATTTGTGATTTGGTGTGTTCTATAAGAAGGTATGATCATAAAAATCAATCTTTTCTGTTCCTTATTTTATAAGTTTATATGTTTATAAACAATGACATGGTTTTATTAGAGCTAAACTTTAATTTTATTGCTATTTTAGTAAATTATTATTATTATCATTATTATTAGCACCGTGTCTTACTACCTGTTAGAGTTATACGCACTTACGCTAATGTGTAATGGTAGGATGATTGTGAGAAGAAATGGAGGACCTACAGTTTAACGTGGAATCCGAACCACGGTGGAGGCCTGGCATTCCCCACATTCACAAGATGTCTTGTCAGAGGTGAAGGAAG
>CABFOV010001131.1:52275-133160 GCA_902141375.1 Timema poppense
TAAACATATTAAAAATTATTTATTTATTATAGCAAAAACTAATATGGGATTAAATGCTGAATTTTTTTTGAAATTTTATATTCTAAAAAAAAATTAATAATTAGTACTAGACCATCAACATATCAAGGTCAACAATAAATAAAACAGTCTTGTATAGACCTAAAATTTGACTGTCAGCAGTGAAGGCTGCTAAACACATGTTTTTGCAGATCACATGGTTCAGCATAGGGATACATAATTTGGCCTAGTTACTTTTCAGAGCTGTCAGTCAGCACCAAAGAAGCCATGGGGATAATGTATATACAAACAACCTTCATTTTCCAAGAATGTAATATACACACACACACACACACACACACAAATTCAACTACTTGAGTTAATGAAAGGAAGAAATTACATATATTTGAAAAACCTGGATAATACATTTGAGTGTATATATGGTTAGTAATTTTTTTAGTACCGCGTCTTAATACCCGTTCAGGTTATACAGTTATGTACTAATTACAACAATGGTTTTAGGGATTATGAGGTTATATATAAAGGAACTGTAGCCTCATTTGCATGGAGGGAGTGTGGAAAACTGATTTGAAAAAATCACCCTCAATACACCGACCGAGAGCCACATCTTGATATCCTCGTCAGCGGTAGTTTATTTTACTGCGGGAGTAGCACGTTAAGACACATCCACCGAGACGGGTGTTAGTAAAATTAAATTCCATAAACTCTTAAGACTAAAATAAATTTGACTCACCTTGATGAGTCCTAAATGTACAAGAAGAGCATTGTTGACCTCAGAAGTCTTTTCATTTTGTGTTCCCCATATAAACAACTCTTGAAATAAAACATTGCTGCAAGCTAGTGCAGTATCTCGTGTTGACTGAGAATTATCTGTACTAATGGATGATATTTTCATCAACAAAGGCACCACTTTTTCTATGTATGATTCAGTAGTGTAACTCTGAAATTAATTAAATGTATTATTACTACATACCTTGTCAAGTATTTATATCCATTAATGATTGGGTGATAATGGAAAGGGATACGAGTAGGATACAGGCAAGTGAGATGAAATTTCTGAGGAGTAGGCTAAGGGTGACAAGGATGAACGGGGTGAGAAAGAGAGTGAAGAAGGAACCCCTGCAGGATAGGCTAGAGAAGGCGAGATTGGTGTGCTATGGCCATGTGAAGAGGATTGAAGAGGGGAGAATGCTCAAAATAGAGTTGGCGAACAGGAGGCCAAGAGGAGGACCCAGAGACAGGTGGCTGAAAGGAGTGCAGAAGAGTGTGGAGGAAGAAAAGTGATAGAAGGACAGGAGTAAATGGAGAGGCTTATGCTCAAGATAGACCCTGCCAGTGGCAAGAAACTGATGATGATGATGATGAAGAAAGACTAATAATTAATGATATACATAATATTCACAAAAGTAACTTACTTTATTTTACACATTAAAGATGTTACAAGAAAGAGTAATAGAAACAAATAAAAAGACAAACCAAATGTGTATTTTAAAATGAAAATGTGAAACATACATTGAAATTATGAAGATAAACAAATAAATATTTTTTAAATCTTGACTCTGAAATTATTTCAAGTCCTATTTTTTAATCTTAGATCTGGAATTATTTCAAGTCCTTAAGTTTTGAATATTTTTAAGATTCAACAACTCAAAAGGCCAAGAGCTCATCTTTTATTTTATTTTTTAGGTTTCATAATATAATTAGGGTTTGTTATTTTTACAAAAACAATGATTTGATTCAATCAAAACTTAATAACTTCGGTTTACCTATGTTCATATTTTGCCTGTTTGGCAACCAAGCAATCTTTTACTAGTTAATTTCAATTTTTTTCACATAAGAAATAATAGATGGTTTTGGCCAAAGCTTGCCATTTCAAACAAATACCAAAATACACAAATCGAATTGTGAATATTTTTGCATAAGTATGACATCTACTTGAATATGTGTAGTAGTTTTGAAAATTACATTCAAAATATACAATAATTGTTAGCCATTAGCAGAGAAAAAGAATATAAAATGAGTTTTAATGTCTAAAAGAAGAATGATTTTCAAAATAAGATCTCAAGTTATTAGATTGAAACAAAAAAAAATTATTATTAGACAGACTCAGTAAAATTAAAAATTAATGGATTAAATTAGACCAACACATAAATAAGACCAACAAAGGAACATAACGGAGATATATGATAAACCTCAAAGGAAATTTACTTTTTCTTGTGAGGCACAATACTTTTCATAAGAAGGTACAGGAAAAAGAGATGTATTTAATCGAAGTTATAACATAACTTACTTTGACTTCTTGAATTAGAAGCTGATTTCTATTAGCGCCTAATTTCAACAAATTATCAGCTGTTGGTGAATGCATAAAGTCTTGAACATTGATCTGAAACAAATAACAAATATAATTATCAACCTAAAAAAAATAAGAAGGAAGAATAAATTATGATTTAAATTGTTGAAACAAATAAAAATGTTTTAGTTATTGTCTCTGAGTTGCTTGGTATATTGGTAAAGCCTTACAAGTGGCGAAAATAGAATTTGCTTAGTCTCACACATATATCAATCCCTTAAAAATGTTGACAATACATTTAGGAAATAAGTCAATAGCTACTTTTGAAAAAGGAACATGAACTGCACAATTTACAACTATTTTCAATTTTTTTTATGGAGAGAATGGTATGATTTTTTCTCAAAAGTGATGATACTATATGCTGGAAGCGATATCATTTATATAAATATGTCTTGAATTAGTATTCATTAAAAAAACTAGGATTAAACTGTCTACGACCACCTCTAGCAAGATTTATATATATATATATATATCAATGTCCTTGCTTGGACCTAGCGTGAAATCTTTTATAAAGGTTGAAAACAAAGAATTGATCTAGTGAATTGAAATTTAAGTATCATACTGTGTAAAAGTAGAAATCGTGATTTTTAATGTTAACCTCAAAAAAAGAAGAAGAAAAAAGCCTAAATATCTGTAAAATATACTCATATATCCTGTGATCCATTGTACACCTTTAAAATCCACAGAAAATGATACCGTATGTATAAACAGCAACCCTGGCATAGCGCCATCGCCAGTGTTACCATGTTGAAAATTATATTGCATGACATGGTACTTACAAAATTACAAAGAAAGTGTGTTTATTTAGAAAAAAAACAACAACTTAGAATTGTGTTATTTATGTGAAGATTCATGTAGAAATTCACGTTATTGAAAATGTGAATTTTGCATGTCCCTACATATAGCTTATTGAGAAACTATGTAAAAATAAAGTTTTGCATCAATAAATTAGCAAACTCGGCTATATTAAAAAAAGTTATATAACGTCTTTCACCAATTTTAGAATATCAATATTTACTATGCCATTGTTTTTTAAGTAGTGTTTTAGTTTCACCACAATATAATATATTGCCGCTTTGTTAACGACTTACTGTCACACTGTCGTCAACAAGTGAAAACTGAAGTTTGCTAGTTTCCGATTCTTGAGTCGTATTGTGATTGGATTCTTCCACAGATACATCATCAGAGCCACTTTCCTCCTCACTTTCAGCATCATCATCATCTTCCTCATCATCATCATCATCATCATCATTATGTTCACTTTCTTCATCTTCACTGTAAATTATTAGAGATTAAAATGTTGAATTCAAAGTTAAGATTCCTTGATAACATATTGATATTAAGAGAAATGAGAATGAATCTTAATTTCATTATTTTTGATAGGTCTTCCGTCATTCTTAACCATTAAATATAATAAAGTTTTGACATCCAAACAAAACTACAAAAATTCAGAATTAGGTGATTATTTCCATTTGTGTATTTGACATTTCATGTGCCAAAATATTGTTGGTTTTTTTAGCACTGCGTCTTTCTTTCTACCTGTTCAGGTAATACATTAATGTACTAATTAAGCTAATGGTTTATGGATCAGAAAGGTTCAATTTAAAGGAAGTATACCATCATTTGTGTGGAGGGAAAGTGGAAAACCATTTTGGAAAACCATTTTGGAAAAACCACCCTCAGTACACCCAAATGAGATTAAAAACCCAATCTCACTGTCATCGGCAGTCTAGTCTAACATGAGAGTGACACTATAAACCATACGACCACCAATGTGTGAATGTATTTAACACAACCTTTGTGTTATAGTAATCTTGCAGCAGGAGAAGAGAGATGGAAGTACAGTGGTGGTATAATAGCAGCAATACTTAACCAGGGGGGCCGCGATAGAGTTTTTTGGGGGAAGGGGTGCGGAAAAATAATTTAAAATGTTATTTGATTATTACCTAAGTCAATTGTCTTAAATTTTTTATTTTGTAAGAAAGAATTCGATGATCGTAAGCATAAAAGTACAGTGTAGAGACTCAATTTTCTGGGGTAATGGAGGGGAGGGGTAGCATGGATAATATAAATCACTGATAGTACAAATAATCCCCATATGATTACCACCTCCATTCAAAATTTGCTGCCCTTTATTTCTATTTATTTATGTGAAAAGGGATTTTTCACAATGGTAAATATTAAAATGTAGTGAAATCGACTCTGAATCAGCTCCTGAATGCAAATAGCCTTACATAATACAATCTAAACAAGAAGAGACAAATTAGTGGAAAGTGTTCAACAGCAGAGGTCCCATTCAATACATTTAGGTAAATTAATTTCTGTGTTGTTTTTTGTTTGTTACTGTAATCGGTAAATAAAGCAACTATTTTATAACAAATCTTAGTGATTAATATGTTAGTATAAACTAGGGGTCCACGAAAATATTTTTGGATATTTATTTAGTGGGTTGCGAGTATTAAAAGTTTTAGAACCACTGGTATAAAATATTAAGGACAGTTCAGAAGGAAAACAAGCGAACAAAAGGTATTATAGTACCAATATTTAAGAAAAACGAATGGAAAAGGTTTCTGATCAAACCAATCTCATAAGGTCACTATATTATGAACTGTATACCTTAAGCTGCCCAAAGCATCCAACAGACTATTTTCTTTGAGTTCAAGAATTAGATGCTTCCTTCCAATTTTGCCAAACATGTTCCCTCCAAGTTCAAGTTGTTTCAGATCTTTCTTATTTTTCATCGCCTTTGCGAGAGCTAAGCCCCCTTCAGCAGTGATTTCATTGAATCCTAAGTGAACTTCCTGCGATAAAAATGTAATTAATGTACAAATAAGGAAAGCAAATTTATTTTTTTAGATTTTTTTTTAATATAGAAATAAAGGGAAAATGGTGCCAAACGGCTATATTAAATTAATCATTGAAAGGTGGATAGAAGGTAACTGATGTACCCCAAAAATTAAATAATCATTTGTTTTATAGTGTTTAATTGTGAACTGAGGCCTACAAGTTTCTGGTAAGTGTGTAGGTCTTACCCTTCTATCCTCCTTTAAATGTTTAATTTAAAAAATAGGATTTTTGATAAACATTTCAATTGCTTAGTAAGGAATGTTTAAGAATATTTAGAAAAATAAAATCCAGTTTTAAGTGAATTTAAGTTGGACAAGTTGTACTAAAGTGACGTGAAAGAGACATAAATATAATATATATGCACAATATTTAAATGATATTTGTCAACGATTGGTAATATTAATTACAAGTTATGATACATTTTGGTTATGAATTTGTTGAAATTGTAACAAACATCTAAAAATTAGGTACCTTTTAAAATAGACATTCGACTCATATTTACACTTAAAACTAAGCTGTTAAAGTCAAAGGATGATGTGGCCATGCATATATTGAATATTAATGCATTACTCTTGAGAATTGACAAAAAAAAAGTTATTAAATTTGAAAAGTAAAAATTGAATTTATTTCTTAGCTGTAGTTCTCTGTTCCTTGATTTCTGGCTGAAAGAGTTGCACAGTTATTTTGACAAATATCATTTAAATATTGTGTATATATAATATATTTATATTACATATTAATTTTATGTTTCTTTCATGTCAATCTAGTACAACTTTTCCATATTAAATTCACTTAAAAGTGAATTTTATTTTTCTAAATATTAAAAAAATAGAGGTTTAAAAATATAATAATGAGTATAAATAAGTGCAAATGCCTAGGTTTGAAAGAAAGGCAGACACAAAATAATTGTTTTTTTCTCCTTTTATATAATTCTTAGAAAATAACTTGACAATAGAAAATACGACTTTTTTTTCTGCACACTGCATTTTACTACCCAATCAGTGCTTGTAAATATAGAAAGGTCAATTTGCTCACTGTCTGGGTGCCTGACACATCCCGTGAGTTGTGTATTGACAACTTAAAATTGATCCATTTTAAAAACACAAGGACATAATAGAAAAAACATAGATGCCAACCATTATAAAAATAATTAAACATTAGTAAAACTTAACTATAATAGGAGATTATTGTGACCTAATGTACATATTATGATATGTAATTTTCACACACACTTTATGAACAAATACACATTACATACAGATTACAATTATAAAAAATAAAATGTCTTCATAATGAAGAAAAAAATATCAAGTGTGTCCTTGGATAGTTACCAGAGGTTTTTGACTGTAGGAGAAAGGTAGTTAGACAAGACAGAAGAATAGGGGTGTGGAGGCTAAAAAATGAAGAGGAAAGAGAACTATACCTAATAAAGGCAAGAAACTTAATGCCCAAGGATGTGTTGCAAAGTGTAGAGGTGGAATGGGAAAGGTTTAAGAACAGTTTGGTGGGAGGTGCAGAGGTTTATGAGAGGACAAGTGATAGTAGGAAGTGGAACGACAGGGTGAAGTAAGTAATGGAGGAGGAGAATAAAGCATTAGGAAGAAGTTTTTTAAAGTTTTAAAAATAGGAATGAGGAAATATAAGAAGAAATAGGAAGAAGAAGATAGCGAGGCAAGTGGTATGAGAAGTTAGGAAGGATTGGATATAAAAATAGACAGAAAAATGCTGGATCGGGACATGTAAGGAAATAATAAGGTGTTATATAGTCAGGAAAGAGAAAAGACATTAGGTTAGAATAATGGATAGAGAAGGAATAACGATGAAGACATGAGAGGAAGAACTATGGATGAGATATTTAGAGAAGGTGTTCAGCCTGTAAGAGGAAAGAGATGAGAGTATAACATAAGAACAGGAAGCATTAAAGAAGATGAAACAAGGAAAAGCACTGGGTGTGAACAAACTGACTGTGGAAAGGATAAGAACTGTTGAATAAGCAGAAATGACTATACATGTGCTGAAAGGATATGGAAGAAAAAAGTATCGGAAGACTGGATGAAGGGTTCGATTCCTGTGTCCATGTTGTCATTTTTCACTTATTTGAATTTGATTCAGTAGTCAGGACCATGATGATAAATATACCAATGAAATCAAAAAACTTATTGATGAAAAGATCAAATTCACTTATACATCAAATGTGTTACTTAATTTATAACATACCTGAAGTTTACTGTGTCCATCTGTCAAAGCCTCAGCCAATAGCAAAGCTCCTTTGGTTTTAAGAAGACAATCACCCAAGTTTAAGTGAATTAAGTTTTGCAGGCTGGGCAATGCCTTAGCCATTGCTATTGCTGCCTTTTCACGAAAAGTGTTGTCATTTAGGTTTAGTAATTGTAGGTTGGGATTCAATGCAAAGGCTTCACACAAGGCAACTATACCAGCAGTATACATGCCATTCTGGGGGATTGTAACTTCTTCTAAAGTTCCTACCATCTGAAATAGTATTTAAAAATAGTATATTTTTTTATATTCAAAAATTGTTTAATTGATGGAGTAATAGAATATTATGTTCATAATGTAAGCCTATAAGAGTGAATATATGTGAGTAAAATTTATACTTCTCTATCCATCTCGCTATTCATCCATCAGAAAAAAAAATTGCAATCATTAACATAAAAATTCAAATAAAATAAGGCATTCATAAAATTAAAGATTACAAAAATTTTAACTAACATTTGTGCCACATTACACTAATTGTTTAAATATGATATATCAATATAAGTTGTGGATCAATGTGATTAATGCTATTTTAAAATTAGTAGCCAGCAAAGATCTTTGTGCTGCAATATAAAATTAGTTAATACAAACCTTAAATACTTTCGCCAATGCCTTTGCACCTTCATCTTCCAGCCGGTTTCGGCCAGCCACAAATACCTTTAGTGCCAATGGTCGACCAGCTTCATTACTGCTCTGGTAGCAATCCAGAAGAGCTTGAGATAACAACTGAATGTGGAACAGAAAATAAATGTAGTAAAATTTTACGCCCATTTTGGTTGATTTGCTGCGGCAGTGAACATATACAATTAGGCTATTTGATATTCCCTCTTCCCTATTTCTGAGTTGTACAGCTCTGACGTAAACTTAATTCAACTTCAAAATCAACTTCAGCTCATTCCATGTCAGGAACCCCTTCACGAAACAGATTGACCAAAAAATCTACATAAAGAGACACTCTGATTTTTCCCTGACCCAAACATCCAAATATATCTGATTAAAGCCCAAATCAGAACTTAAAAAGATGTAAAAAAAATCAAAAGTTTCATGAATTATATATAACTATTTTTAGAATGCACTAAAAATTATATAAACATAAACTTTATTTTTTCCCATCACATCTCACTAACCATTCGGTTTACTTGCATAAAAGAGGCGGTATCAAAAAATTTTCAAACTGGTGCTGCCATCTGGACAGCAGTTGTAGTAGAGCTATGCAACTTTAGATGGTAGCACCGGCATGTCTTGGGAGTCAATGTACCAAATTTCACGCATCTGGGTGGTCGTGCTGATTTTTCACATTTTTTTTTTCTTTTTAGTTGTTTATATGGCTTGTAGCAATTTTAACAATGAATCCGAAAAAGGAATACCGTGTAAATATCAAATTTTGTGTGAATCTCGGGAAAATTGCGACGGAGATTCTAAAAATGATTCAACAATGGTTTGGGGAAGAAAGTATGGGATGTATACAAGTGTTTTAATGGCATGCCCAGTTCAAGGTCGGTCGGACATCCAATGAACACACAGGGAGGCCCAACAGCTGCACAACACCTGCCAAGGTTGCCAAACCTCAACAGATCATTCGTCAGAATCAACACCAGACCATTCAAGACCTTGCTGAGGCGATGGGAATTAGTTTTGGAACATGCCAACAAATTCTGACTTTTGAGTTGGGTATGTACTGTGCCGCCGCCAAATTTGTGCCCAGGATCCTGAAAGCTGACCAGAAGCAGCAGCGCATCAACATCTGTAAGGAACTTTGTCAGGTCACCTCCGACAATGCAACCTTCTTATCCAGGGTCATCACTGGTGATAAGAACTAAGTTTATGGTTATTACCCTGAGATCAAGCAACACACTACCCAATGGAAAAGCCCAACCTCACCAAGACCAAAAAAGGCCAGACACGTAAAGAGCAATGACAAGAGCATGCTCATTATTTTTTTTAAGGGAATCGTGCACAATAATTCGTCCCAGCAGGTCAAACAGTCAATTCCGCGTTCTAATGTGACTTTTGCGGTGACTGCATGAAAATGTGAGAAGATGTTGCCCCGAGTTTTGGCGACAACAGAACTGGCTGTTGCACCACAACAATGCCCCGTCTCATGCTTCCCTTTTCACCCGGCAGTTTTTGGCAAAAAACAAGATGGCTCTTGTCCCCCCACACCACCTACTCCCCTGATTCAGCCCCCTGTGACTTCTTTCTATTTCCTAAAATGAAGATCAAGCTGAAGGGCCACCACTTTGACACCAATGAGAAGATCCAGGCAGAATCGCAGGCAGTACTGAACACTCTTAATAAAAAAAACTACTTCCAGGAAACGTGAACCAAAAATGGGAGAAACGCTTGGACCGGTGTATATGTGTGTAAGGGGACTACTTCGAGGGTGAATGCGGCTACTAGGCCCTATGTGGTAAGTTTTACAAGTTTTATAGAATCAGTCCGGAAAATTTTTGATATCACCTTGTACGTTAAGTTAGTTCTTAAATGGCCAAAATTAGTATGAATTTGCTTTTTCAAAATAGTTTGTCATTAAAAGAAAAATCAAGGTAGTTTGAATAATGCTATAATCGAGTGATTTTCAACCTTTTTCAACTCGTGACACACTAAACAAGGCATTAAAATTGTCATGGCACACCAACAGATTTTAAGGAGAGATTTTATCATTAAAATTACAAGTATTAAGATTGTGTTTAAAAGTTTCATAGCTAAAATCCTAATAGTTGTGCTATTTCCAAAAATCATGTTGATCGTGGATTTAAAAAGATTTATTTTTATTTCTTGAATTTCTATCTACGATTTTTATATTCCCCCAAACTCTCGCGGCACACCTACTGACCCTTCGCGGCACATCATTGAGCTGTGGCACACCAGTTGAAACATATTGACTATAATCATAAACGATATAATTTAAGTAATATAAAGGAAATAATTTCTACTGTTTTGAAAGTTCTTCTAGATGTAAAAAAAAAATGCATTAAATATGTGGGCAATAAATATCTTAAATCTTAATCAGAGTTTTGCCACTAAAACACTTACTTTTGCGCCAGTAATGCCAAGCCCATTGTTGTTTAGCTTAAGAACATTCAGAGCATAACAAGTAGAACTTCTCAACAATGCAGCTAATCCTTCTACACCAATAGGACCAAAGGCATTGTCACTCAAATCCAACTCCGACAAACGAGCTCCAGAGAGCACCAATCCAGCACCTAGGTATTTCTGAAAACATGTTAATGAAAACATTTATACTAAAGAAGAATAAAAAAAGGTCCAATCCACAAATTAGTTTATTTTTATTAAGGAAAAAATGACATTAGCATGTTAGCCTGCAAACTCTGTTATGCTCGAAATATATTTTAAGGAAACAGAAAAAATATGGGAGACGTATTTTTTTTCCGTAAAGCAAAAGACTAATAAAAGTTTATATTACAATATTTTTGCCTAGTTCACTATCACTTGTGTGTCCAACACACTGATAAATAAATGGTGACCTCGGTATGTTTCAACCTTTATTATTATTATTATTATTATTATTATCATCATTATCATCATCATCATTATTTTAAGTACTGTTTCTTATACTACCCATTCCAATTCAGCACCTTCTTTGATTTGATAAGAGATTTGTTCTATAATGGGTGACAACAACTTTTAATAATATGTATATATGTAAAATCTGTGATTAGTTATAAAGTTACTCGGAATTTTATCACCGTAAGTTTATCACAATAGACCTAGGCCTACATGATTTTTACTCTTTTTTTTTATTGTCTTAGCCCCTTCCAATATTTTCTTTTCTTTTATCTGTCCTTGTAACATACCAGTAATCCCTATTATGTAGGCCTAAATATATGTGGTACCTTAAAACATTAAAAAGTAGCATTTTATTAAAATCTTGTAATAGACACAATGTTATCAAACATTCTATTTCAACATGGGTAGACTATGTATAAGTTATTCAAAATATCTGTATCCAACAAACTGTGAAACATTATTTTAAACAATGTTATTTTGAGTTTTATGTACCTTAAAAAATGTGAGTTTTTATGATAATAGGAACATTTGAAAATGTTTTGTTTTCACTTTTAAGCTCTTTTCACATTTTGTGAAAGAATTTCCAATAATTGTTCAGCTACCTATAAAGCTAACGTCATAAAAGGTTTATATAATCATTAAAAAATATGCTTGAATAAAGTATTGATTTAAAATTAGATTCAGTCAGATCTTTCATGATGGATATCAAAAAAAGTTTTTAGATTCCAGCAGTGCTATTATAACCACGACGCAAAACGAATTTGCGACCGTTAGCATAGAGACGCTAGACTTTGCGTCAAAAGTTATTATGGCCGATCACTTTGCGAAAGCAAAGTCCTTGCGAGCGCAAATATTTTCTTAGTAGCGCGACGCTAAGTTGCGCAGACATTTTACGTTACGAGGTTATGTTTGCTAGTTTTTGTAATTTATTAGGTGTTTCGTGTTACATTATTTAAACTTGCCATCTCATTAGCCCAATATAATAACCTCAAAACCTTTTGTGTGTGTTTCACATAATTTAGCTTTAAATAGGCCTATATCATAATGTAGGCCAAGAGTGGGGATAGTACGCTTACACTGAATGTTAAAATAATATTTTATTTGAAACACAACACTATCAAAATGCATTACTATTCACCATCAACACACTGATAATTCAAGTGATAGAATAATAAAACGTAGGCCTAATATGTTTAAGATGCCTCAACAAAACTTTAATGATGTAATCATATTTAAACTGAATCATACATACAGTAGTAGTTACTATCCACATTAATGTGAGTTGTAGACCTCTGAAATATTGCAGTCTAGCTTAATATTTGCATGCGGTTTAGGTTTAGGCCTAGGTTTTTTAATCATAAAAGGTTTACTAAAGTTATCTGAAACCAATAATCAGTAGTTAAACCTTGTTATACTGAAGTGAATAAATTGTAAACAACTCATTATAAAGAAATATAATATCCTTATATTCTTAATCACTTAACTAAAGACTCAATAATTCCTTTTAAGTAAAAGAAGCATTTTATTATTTTTAGCCATCCAAACAACCCTCTCGTTCACTTTTTTTTGTTAACTTAGTAGGACGACTGATATTAAGTTGTCGAAAATATTCAGTGTGAACACAATTTTTGGGAGATCTTGAATGCTTTCATCAACTTTAAGTAATTAGTTTTATTTTCTAAGATCTTCACACCGCATATTTGATTCATCTCAAACGTGAGAACCTTTTCAACACTGTAAATTAATAAAATTAGCACAAAGTCGGCCTATATATGTTCAAGTGGAGTACCGTATAGATAGTAAGTTTTCTTTATCTAATCTCAACTCGATCAAACAACATAAAATTTAAAACACCTTACTGTAGGCCTATATCTTTGAACATTCAATTTTTGGCTTGACAAAATCGAGAACGGTTTTAAAATAGGTCTACTAAGAAAACCAAAATACAAAATATTAATCTACTGTTTGATAAATGTTTGTTTTTGAAACAAAGTTTTATAAGGCATATATTTTTTTAGTTATTGATTAAAGTTATTTTAAATTAAAAGAGCCTAAATATAAGGAGAAGTCTTACATTATAGACTGTTGAAATTATTTTTAATTAATATAATAAAACACACTTGTTCCAGTATCAACATGGATATATGAAGAATAAAGCATTTGGTTGTAAAGCATACATCTTACAAAAACACTGTTTCTTTATTAGCCAACTTCTCATACTAATTTATTCACTACCCCGTGTGACATTACTAATTTAATGCATAGCTCACATGATTTTTTGACTTCAATATGTTATGTGTATTGAATAATGTAGGCCTAGTATTTTTTTCATTTCAAATCGTAAGCAAACAAAATTATGCAAGTGATTTATTAAATTAAGCTAGGTTAAATCGTTCTTGCAAATAATGTGACTTGTGATCAGCTGTTTGGAAAAATAAAAATAAATGAATAATGTTCAGTCATGAAATTTCTAGCCTCTAACTTCTTAAAAGGTAATATTCTTTGGAAAAGTGTTGTCAACTGTTGACGCAAACTGATTTTATTCTGTGTGTTAACGCTCGAAGCAAAGTCGAAGCTAAAACTAGCAGACGATACAAAGTGTGGTGGTCATAATAACCCAAAAGCTATCTTTTCTTCGAAAGCGAAGCTAACTAGCGGTAGCAACTAACTTTGCGTCGAATGGTCATAATAGCCCTGCTGGGCTCAAAGAGTTGAACTGCAACATGTGTGACTTCATCAGTCATAAATAATAATTTGTAATGCATTTACAGGCTTGAACTAATGCACTACATAAATTAAGTCGTCCTTAGGAAGGTTTCAGTAACAAATAAAAGTCACACTTGAGAAGTTAAATTCAATCAAATGTAAAATGACAACCTGGACACAGTACTCGAACCCAGGACTTTTAGGCAAGGTTGGATTCTCATGTTCAGACTCCAGGCTGTCATTTCTCACTTAAAATTGAATTTGATTCAGTTATATTAGGGATGATTCTGTGGATAAACTTCAGGTTCAGTTTGTAATATATATGAATTAAAAATATTTTATGGACTTTTTTTTACCAAGAAAACCTCAGTTTTTTTATCGCCGTGTCTTACTACCGGTTCAGATTATGTGCATATATAACATATGACAATTTTACTCTAATGAGGTAGGGATGAAGACATTTTAGAGCTAATCTACCCGCATTTCTGTGGAAGCAGAGTGGGAAACCATAAAGGGAAAAACCACCCTCAGACCCGACCGGGATTCGAACCTCGATCTCCTCGGCATCAGCAGACCAGCCTAAAACAAGAGTGAAGCTTTGGACTGTTCAGTCAATGAAGTGGGTCTACATAGTTGTTGCACTTTTCCACTACTTTGCCCTACATATATTTTGAAGTAAATTTTAAGTAGTAGGCCCTACTTAATTATTAGTCTATGTGGTGGAAAAAACAAACTCTATGTCAACATACCAACGCTTGAGGAATTTCAGTTTTCATTCTTCCAGTGAACATGTCCATCCATAATGCTCTCTTAAATTCAGTATGAGCTTCCAGTGCTTTGGCAATAGCTTTTGCAGCATCCACACCGAGTGTATTTCCACCCAAATGAAGATATTCAAGATTCTCACATTTATTGATGGCATCTACCACATCTTTAGCTGAAAATTACATTTGAAATATAAAAGGGAAATATTATAATTAATTACATTTCCACAATGTTCACAGTGACGTTGCAAAAATAAGATAATTTATATAGGACCTTTGTTCATGATAGGTTTTGAACTGAATGACAGTTCAAAATTCATATGTTTAAGTTTTGAATTGTCAACATTTGTAAAAGATCACTGTTTTGTTAAAGTTGTTAAATTTTTTAATTATATGTTATATTTTAAGTTACATTTAAAATAACTTGAACTTAGGCTTTCTCACGCTATTTCATTACTTTTAATAATGTCTCTTTACCCAATCCGAAACAATATTTTAAATATAATTAAAAGTATTTATGTTTCATTTTGGAATGTTATCTATAATGTGTAAAATGTTGTATTGTATTAATACCTTTTAATACAGGCATCGTATTACTTGGAAAAGAGACCATACTTGTCATTTATAAAACATATAATAAATTATTTTATGATTATTTTACCATATTTCAAAATATTTAGCTGAATAAAATATTGTTACCACTGCGTGGGATCATCATCGTAAAGAACTTGTTTCCATCATGTTCAATCCCATGGTTTAAAATCGTCGGTTGCCATTTTAACATTATGTTTGTTAGTTAGACCTTTTGTGAAGGTGTTGTGAATATTTTTTTAAATTGGAATAAAACTATAAATAAACTTTGAGCCCTACCTCAAATAAATATTTTAAATAGTAGTGGGCTAAATTACTGTGGTTAACTATCACATTCATACAGTAGCATATGTTTTCATTACAGTTATGTAAAGTGACAGATGTCAGCTGTGGGTGTAGTAATATAATAGGGACTATTTCTAGTAACTTTTTGATCTGTCATCCAAGTAAACTAAGGTCTTTAATGTACTAGAGAACCCATCCAACATTTTATTAATATCTAATTTTCTTAGACATGAAAGATTAGGCTAAGTAGGTTAGTGTGTAATTCATAACACATTATAGATTAAACGATTATTGTATTTTAAATAAACTATAAGCATTAAATAAAATAGGTTTAGAGCGTATGTGTGTTCAGATAAAATGATCATTTATAACAGGTATGTTATGAATTATAAACTAACCCAGCCTTACCTATGATTCCATGTATGTCAATGAGAAAATAAAATGTTAAATATTGGAATGGGTACTCAAGTTACATGTAAGCCGATAAGAAAATTAAATGTTAGTGTCGAGATGGGTGGGCCTATATAGGCCTACATTTATTCAGGTTGAAAGGTATGCAGGTTTGGAGATCGAAGTGTTCCAGGATATGCCAAGGAATATGACCAAACAATACACTGTGAAATAGGTGAATCAAGTCCTTATTTTCTAAATTTTTACTCAAATCATATTAATATCATAACATTTTCTTTTTTATCTGTTTTAGCAAAGTAAATAATGTTGCATGGGAGTATTATTTTTAGGAAAATATATTTTTCAAAAAGAAATTATTTTTGTAAATTAATAGACCCCTTTTGGTTCCAGTAGTGTAATGTTACATAGATAGGTTAATATGTTTCTAACATTCATAAAAAGCGTACTAGACCCAAATTGTACACTAAATTTTAACAGAATAGGGCTTATTAATGAGGGTTTATTTTCTGAACTAAATGTATTCATTAAATAGAACAAACCTATTATAGGCCTAGGGCTGGATAAAAATTAACATAGATTCTATTTTGCAAAATTGTTGAAGTAACAATGCAACCTAAACTATATTTAGTTACTTTGAGGTGCATGACAGAAAGGTTATCAAAACTACTTGAACCCAACCCTTTTCTTTACTCATGTTGAAGTATTTCTGGTTTTGTAAAAACAAATCAGTGCAGGCTGAAAATAATTAAAATTTACTTTACTCACCATCTTCTTCTGTATCTAATTTCAAAGATTTATTTTCGAAACTGACACCGTTTAAGCCAACGTGTGTCTTCGCCAACTGTTTTATTACTTCATCTAAATCTACGTCAGACATGTTAAAAAGTACTTATATATGAATATATATCAGAAACACAGTGATAAATTAAGTTAATTGCTTTTGAGAACCAATAATTAAATAAAAACTACAATGCGATCATGGAATAATATCAAAAAGTATACAAAAACAAATTTTTAGTTGTATGTTTTATATTGCAAATTCCAACATCATAACAAATTTAAAATCAAATGGCACGGCAGGCACAATAACAAATGTTAATAAACAGACGAGGATTACGAGGGGAAATTAATTTTACCGTCGATGCTTGGCAGTGGTGCTGGACGGACCTGCTTTGTGCTGCTTTAGGTTAGACAGTGACGTGTTTAAGTGTGTTATGGAACGGTGGAAACCGGAGACGAGTGCAATGTGGATTCGGCTATATTCGACAAAATTCTCAATCTAGTGCCATAAGTTCTAAATCGGTTCGTTCAAGAACACCATCTAATCCAGTCTAAATTTAAGTTTTGCATGTATTTATTGTCATTAATACTATAGTAGACCTACTTCTCAATAGGAGAGTGAAAAATATAATATTTCTTATTTATTTTCGAGCATATTGACAATAACAGACTCATAGTTAATGATGCTAAAAATAATTTTAAAAACATGAATAACAAGCACTGTTGGATATACTACAAGATATTACAAGCATAGATGTAGAAACTACTCTTTTTTTTAATACACTGGCATTTAGTTGGCTATGACTTCTCTTCACATTTTCATTGATTGATACGTCTCAAGTTCAATGCATATATGTATTATAGTACTACACTCTATGCATATCAGATAAGAAGTTAGAGTTAAATTAACGTTATGCATAGTCACTATTCTATTCAATATGTATTGATTATAATCACTACTATTGAAATGAATGAATCACAACATATTATGCAAAATGTGCCACACAGTATCCGTTATTAGTAGCTAAGGCTGGTGTTATATTTATGTATAGCATTACTAGTAAGGCTGGGTTTATATTTATGCATAACATTACTAGTCAGCTTGGATTTATACTCATGGCTAACGCATGATAGCAAATAATGTATAGCACAGAGTGTGCAAGAAGTTTAAATACATTAACCTCAATAATAGTTTATTTTAACTTCTTGCGCACTAAGTCTTATACACTTTTCATTATGCGTTATGTATGAATATAAACCCACAGCATTCGTGCATAGCTCATAATAGCGAATAGGGTATAGGCAGATACAATAACATCAAGATAGCTTATAATTATATTGGATTTTATATCGGTGATGATGCTGCGGATTATAATATAGTGGACCCGTATATGCCTTGGGGTTGTGCAGTAATTATAACGATACCGGGTTTTATGATGTTGACGATACGTGCATGTGTTACTACGCACTTGTTATCACGCGGCTATGACGATATGATTTTATGTTTTTCACTGTTGGATTACTGATTAGTTGATTGTCGAAATTAATAGAGCTTTATAATTGCACTAGATTTTTTATTAGTTGCACTTTTATTATTATAAAATTGACGTTGATACAGCTAATTTACAAACTGACGCAGAAATCCTGAGCTAGTGCTTCTACAGACTAGATTTTCTCTCTGAAAATTTCTATATTTCGTATGTTATTACAAGTTTTTCTGTCTGGATTTATACGCACAAGCTGCTTGTATATGACATATCCCTTGCTTCTTGGATCCCTTGTTATTAGTGTTAAAACCAACTAATGGGAGAACTCCTGGCAACATGATGTTGCGAAGGCTAGCTTCCCATTGGTTAAAGGCAGGCAGCTTATCCATAATCTGGTTTTCAAATACAATGGAGGGAGTCTTTTAAAGAAAGAGAATTTTAAAACGTAATGTATTGAAATTACTTCAACCTAGCTGATATATTTCTTTAATAATATCTTGTTAATATAATACATAATTATGTCTAGTAGTAATAATTTGTCTTAGATTAGTCTCTCGTTTGTTATTATTATTATTATCATCATCATCATCACATAATCATCAGTTCGTTTGCATGCTATATAAGACTAGAAGGTTGTTATTTTGTAATTTAAAATAAATATTTTTGTTTGTTTGTAACCTCATCTCCCGGAGTCATAATAATAATTGCCCTCCTTCCCCTTTTTCCTTGTTGGCTCTATGCCTACTCTATACTTACCCAGAGATATCGTAGAGAAAAAAGTCTCTCTACCATTTAAGAGTAGTCAAGGTGTATCCACGCCCACAGCATTATCTTTATTATCCTTAGATGATCAGGGTATTGTGTACCCCCTCTTCCACCCCCTTTCTTTGCCCATTTCTCTAACGTAACGCCACTGGGTTCGATATTGATCAAATGAAGTACTAGCAGCGCTAGTAGTTCTGATGGTGGGAAGGAGATGTACTGAGGTGGTTTTTTTTCTTCAAAATATCTTCCCTCTCACACTCAACCAAAATGTGGGTACACTTCCTCTAAAATATAAGTTCCTTGATTCTTAAAACATTAGCGTAATTAGTATACAATCGTTCAACCCGAATGGGTAGTAAGACGTGGTGCTAAAAAAAACTCATACATTGTACAAAATTCACTATGTATTGATAATAAACCCTATAATTATAAATAATGTATTTCAACTTCTTACGCTCTATGTGTTATACCATATTTGCTATTAGATATTCATGAATAAAAACAGATCCTAATGAAGGAATCAGAGGATATAAATCATTATTGGTCCAAGTTCCTTGACAAAAAATGAATGGCCCTGTCGCAAGACAGAACATTCAATAATGTGTTATTTAACCATGTTTAAAATCCTATAGCCATGCCGTCCTCAGTGGTGGATTAATATGAAATTAAATAGTTCAAATAATAATTTAGAAAACATTCCAGTAATTGAATACGTTAAGGAGCGAATAAATATATTGAAGACAATAATTTGAATATTTGTGGTTATATAAACAAGAAAGGAGTAATTATTTAATAACAAAATGACTTAATATAGAATGGACCTGAAAGAGATAGGGTGTAATGAGGTGGACTGGACAAAACTAGCTCAAAGTAAGGTAAGCTACGTACTTCTGTAAGTACAGCAATAAACTTTCGATTTTCTAATGCCTTCTTAGAGTAAATAAGTATCATTAAAAATAATTAATATATGGTTCAGAAAATCATTGAAGTAAAAAATATATCAATAAATAAATTTAAATTACGCGTCGATAATTGATACAATGTCAAAAATGTGATTTGGTGAAAATAATTCCCGTTAGTCATGAACATACAAAATGTAAAGAAGTGTGATTTTTTTTATATTTCATATTAGTTTAGAAATTTTACGTTTCCTATATCATGACACACATTTTTATGTATTGTTCCTTACACACTCTCTATTGTATAAGTGTACACGCCCTTGCCGTTAATAGGCACGCGTTTTTTTTAATGATAATGAAACGTCAAATAATTTGACTTAAATCAAAGGTACAGACAAAGTTAAAGTAAAAAGGTGTCAACTTGTTCTTACTACTCTTAGTACTACTACTAATAACAAATATAAACACTGGTTCAATCGGCTCCATAACACATAAGTTTCATTTGCTAATAAAGTAGTATGGCATAGTCGTAAACCGGTCTAAATGCAATTATGAAACTAGAAGGGCAAGATATTTTTACTAAATACAGCTTGGCTTTTGAATATATTTTAATAACAAATTAACACAGTTAAAGCAAACCAATTTATATATAAAATAACCCTACGTTAAATTATATCGTGCTCATATAAGTCATTACATGGCAATTTATTGTTTACAGCTAAGGTTAGGGTCTACGACCCAAGAGAAATAGTGTGTTTAGTATCTACAAGTTTAATCAAATTAATCTACTTTAGTATGTCTTACTCAAATGTTATGGCAATTATTCTTTGCATTCCTAGCATGGCATTCACTACAAGGGCCATAGTTAACTTTTCGTAATTTTATACTCCAAACAATAACATTTAAAAGCATGGAAATTATTGCTTTTATAAGTTAAACTTGCCATGAATTTACTACAGCTGAAAGATGTTTTGTGAGCAATACCATAGAAAAATATGACCAAACATTTATTTATACATTATCTTCATTTATACAAATATTTTCAATAACTCCTTTATAAACGTTAGTCCAGAATTAGCTGAAAATATTGAAAATGTTGGAACTCTACTAAACATAACTAAAAAAATAAAACAATGAAAGGCTAAGCGAGTTTAAAAAAATGGACAGTTCAGAACTGCTCTCTATAATAAACTCCCTCCCCAACAACTGTTTGCCAGGAAATGATAATATCATAACTCTATTTATAAAATTAGTAAAGGAAAGTCTAAGTCCTATATTGTTACATATAATTAACTTATCTTTTGAAGCTGGAATAGTGCCAGATAAAATGAAAGAATCCTTGGTTGTTCCTATACATTTTTAAAAAAAGCACTAAAAATCTTTGTAGTACTATAGGCCTATTAATCTCATCTCGAATCTTGCAAAAATAATATAAAAAATTGTCAGAAATATACTCTTGGAATATTTAAATAGAAACAACTATTTTTTTACTGGACAATATGGTTTCTTGAAACACTCTAATACTCGAGCTGCAGCTAAAGACCTAATAATAAAAATTCAAAATACTATTAACAAGGGAAACTTGGGAATGGGTTTGTTTATTGACTTGACCAAGGCTTTTGATACAGTTGATCACATGATATTGATTGAAAAATTGAAGTGTATTCAAATAGAAAAATCGCCATTAAATTGGTTCAAAAATTACCTTAGCTATAGATACCAGAGTTCTGATTAAAAATTAGAAAGGCTCAAAATTCTTCAGTAACTATAAACAAATAAGATGTGGCGTTCCTCAAGGTTCAATCCTTGGACCCATTATATTCCTAGTTTATATAAATAATTTACACAAAATTAATTTGAATGGACACACTCGGCTTTTTGCAGATGACACTTGCTTATATTATGAAAATATTAACATAAATGTTCTACTAAATAATGTAGAATCCGACGTCCCTCCTTTGCCAGACTGGATTCATACCAATAAACTCTTTAATAATTAAAAAAAAATACTAAATTTATCCCGTTCTCAAAACCTAGCTACAAAAAAATAATAAAAAACGAAATAATCATGGAGAATGAGATGCTGGAATATGTAGACTCTATTACATATTTGGGACCAACTATTGACAAGCATCTCTTATGGGACAGTCACATAAATAATATAACAAAAAAGCTCATTCCTATTGCAAGAGCATTAAGGCGATGTGCTTATGCATTAACAAATGAAGTAAAAATAACTCTTTATTTTTCTTTAGTACACTCATGTTTTATATATATGTGTAATATTTTGGGTTTTGCTACCAAAACGAAACTTCAAAGACTAACTGCACTCCAATATAGAATTATTAGATCACTATATCAATTACCTGTCAGAGAATATAGAACTTCTGAAATTTATAAATATGGCTTAATTGAACTGACCAATTTTAAAAAACATAAATTTTTTCTTTGCCAGTGAACAAATTTAAACCTAACATACGAAAATTATGTAAAGTGTTTGACCAACTATCCTATATAATTGAAATAGGACTTCAATACTGTAAAATACCCCATCTAAGTCTTATTCCTATCTACTTGCTTTCAATCACAATTATTCTAATACATCTATTCCCAGTAAACAATTTAGAATCCATTATTTCCCCGTACATACCTATATATATATATAAGTACTTTGGGATAAAAATAAAAGTTACAGAAACTTAAACACTATCAAAATAATAAACGATGAATATATATATATATATATATATATGTATATATATATATATATAAAATAAAAGTTACAGAAAATTAAACACTATCACAATAATAAACGATATATACATATATATCGTTTATTATTGTTTAACTTTTATTTTAATAAACGATAGTAAACGATATATATAGCGTTTAATTTTCTGTAACTTTTATTTTTATCCCAAAGTACTTATTAATTATTTGCTAATGTTATTAATTGTATATATATATATATATATATATTTATTTAGTGTTTATCTCACATTTATGTATAAAATCGACTTATCTATATTATCACACATTTTTCAAAATTATCTTAACTGTAAAATTGTAATTATATTGCTGTTCTTATGTTTTGTGTATTTTGTTAAAAAAAAGTTTGGTTCTTATTGTTAAACTTTATTTCATGTTAACATATTCACAATGCCTTCTTAATCTTTTAAAATTGAAACTAATGTAAATTTCAATTTCTATAAATCCATAGTCCTATAAGTGAGCTACAGATCTTTGGATCATGTAATTAATTATCAAATAAAAAATCAAATCAAAAGTGAAACGTATTCGGCGTATAATAATAATAATAATTATTATTAAATATCGATTTTAATAGATTCACGAAACATTCGAGGTTGGCTCATGTAAACATGGGTACAGTAGTTGGTTTGAAATTTTAACGTTTGGTATTTTCTAACTAATGAAATGTAGCCTCATACCGATGTATATAGTATATACTTTCAAGTTAATGGAAATGTATCAAATCTGCGGCTTCTGCGCCCCTCTGTTACAGGCTTAGTTAGTTTACAATTTTAAACTAGACATAATTAACTATTATCTAATCGCAACATTTTTGTTTAGTGAGAGTGCTTCCGAACAAGAACACTTTACTGTTTAGTTAAAGCCTTACATCATTCCTTACATGGTTATCGATTTGCTTGGAAAGAAGAAATACTAATATATTTAATTGTATGGCATCCAATATGACGTCACTAGCGATGTATTATAAATAATATTATGTTTAGTGCTGTCATTGTTTAAAAAAAAAAGTCGATACAATGAAGAAAAAAAAGAACACTTCCATAAACATGTCTCGTTGTCGAGAGCAACATTTTACACTTTCCAGTTTCCAGTCGCTTATGGCGGCTGACGTGGATGGTTGTATTTGTAGTTGGTCCTTGTCATTCGCGCCAAAATATACCTCACATTAACCCATAATGCTCACTTAAAATTTAAAATAAATTTAAACTTAGTTTTTAGATGTTAAATCAAGGTTTTTTATTCATATTATATTAATAAAGCATTAATAACAAAATAGAATAATTCTGTAAACATTGCGCTATAACGCATTTAATTGTCAATTTATAGATAAAACAGTGCACTATGGGTATAGTTTGTGTTCAGCGCATGCGCAGTTCAGTTTACAGTTAGACCTCGTCAGAAAATGGCGTCGGCGAAGTTTTTAGAGGAAGCTCTGAGTACAGACGTCGATGAATCAGCAGTCAATGCTATAGTGGGGTCTCTCGAGACGCAGTTAGTAACGGCAACACCTGCAGTTTCCAGTCAACAAGGATCAACACCCAGTGTAAACCAGAATCATATGAACAGCGGAATTCCAAATGGGGGCACTGTCGCTTCACAGAAACATAATGTGTCGAACTGTGGATCAGGATCTATGAATATTCTTCTTAACTCAGATGTAAACAAAACTATCACAACAAGTTCGCTTCAAAGTAGCAATATTGTACATTCAAATGCTAATACAGTGGTTACTTCTTTACATGGTGGTGTTCCTGCAAGTGGCTATGTGAACCAAGTAACTTCAACTGCTAGCCAATCAACTCTCACGAATATAAGCAAATCTCATGAATCTGTCAAGATTGTTTATCCTTCAAGTAGCCAATCGTCAGGGGGTGTGAACATAAACAATAGAGTGGCTTTTCCTGCTGGAGCTCTCCCTAATGGCAATTTGGCACTTGCTCCACTTTCTTCACACACTGTGTTGAATTCAGTTACGTCGAGTGTTCAAAGTGTAGTATCACATACACATTCTCAAACAATCAGTAATGTTTCAAAACCCATTGGAAGTTTAATTAGTGTCGATCATGGTAAACAAGGAACTCTTGTTATCAAAGCAGGTGGTAATACAAATGTGACACAAGGGACACCTTTGGGTGCTGGTGTAGTATCTGTACCAATGACGGTGAACACTTCAGGTAGTTTGTCTGGAACACATGTAAACACTGCTGTGGGTACCACAGCTACATCTGGAATGTCAGGAGTTGTAACTTTAGCCAAGCCTATGACACACACTCTCGGGGCGTCACAAACAATAGTAGGCAATTCTCCAACAATCTTACCTGCAAATGTTCAGATAGTAAATGTAAATGCTGTCAGACCAGGAACTCCAGTTCAACCAGGACAGAAAGGAATTCCACCAAGGGTGGTAATTGGAGCTCCTCACATGGTTGGTGCACGGGCTGGACAAGCAGGGGTAAGAATAAGGCTAAGTAAAAGCAAAAGAATATTATGTAATGAAGCAATAGTTAGACTCTAAAACATATTAATCATAGATCCTATGCCTTCTTAAACTGATACCAGTATTAAGTTATACTACTAGATATTGAACATATGCACCAATGTTTACATTTTCAAAGGTTATAAACATCTGTCACAACATAAGCACTCCTTGAATCAGAGGGGAGGAGTGATAATGGTTTAGATATGTTTTACACTAGGCCTACAGTAGCCTATACACAACTTGTTTATTTTTAGATATCTGCTTAGCCCTTCATACATTCCTTCAGATAAACTACTCTTTACTGAAAATTTTTAACAATATTCAGAACTGTTAACATTTTGAACTGATAGGATGTTTATTTTATATAACTCCAAAATTTACCTTTTTTTAAAATTTCCAGTCCTTATATTATTATTATTATTATTATTTGGGTTTAAAGGCCCATTGACACATTTAGGTCTTTAGGGCCTTCCTTTATAATTCAGATGTTTAAGTAAAAAGAAATAGAGTTTGTAAGAAACCTGAAAAATTAAATACAAATTTAAAAAAAGAATATAATTGGGACAATATTGGTTGGGATGTTATTAAGTTATTAAACATTTAAAAATACTTTTATCAATTAGCCATCTTCATAAAAGAAAGTGTTAAATTAGGTTAGTTCTATGACTTACAGATAATGGTGACAAATAATAATTAATCAAGTTCTCCTTTATTTTATTGATTGATTTAAAATTAAGGTCCTCATTTAGACCAATAACTATTTGCCCAGTCCTACACGGTAGATATATAATTTAGCTGTAATGCTTTTAAACAATCATTTTAGTATCACTTTTTAAACACAGTTTTTTTTGCACAGGTGTAATACATATGTTATTTCCTTCTGTTGGAAAACAGCGTTAGTACAGTAGCCCCATGGCTTCTTTGGTGCTGATTGACAGCTAAAAGCTTTGAAAAGCTACCAGACCAAATTATGCATCCCTACGCCGAACCATATGATCTGCAAAAACATGTGTTTAGCAGATGTCACTATGACGGTCAAAATTTAGGTATTATACTTAAATGTTGACTGTCAGAAGTCAGCTGTGAGCTGTCAGTCAGCTCCAAAGAAACCATGAGGCTACTGTACAAAACCGTATAGGTAAAAACAATAAATATATTTTCGTAACGGACAGACCAATATTAATATTAATGGTTTCTTGGTTTAGATAGTGATTATACTTTACTCACCTATGTCACAGTATAACCTAATGTGCATTGCTTATGATGATTTGCCTTATGAAGTATTGTAAAGTTTCACTCAAATAAACCAATTCTATAGGCCCTACAATAGCAGAGGCAACTTATACAATTATAATAGCCTTTTATTTATATTCATTTCTGATTCCGGCCTATGGCCTGAGTCACCTTTTTATTCAAGTCACGTATTTGCCACTGCTAGCTGGCCTGCCGTAGCTTCATATACATTATATTCTAACTTAAGATAAGGACAGGCACAACATTCAGTCCCCGGCCGTTAATTTATCGATGTGAAAGGGTAAACCCATATATCCATCAAATGTGTTAAATGTTCGGTCATGCCGAGAATCGAATTTGGGACCCTTAGCTCGGTAGGCAGACACACAACCAACTGAGCTAAGGTTTCGGACAACTATAACAACCTACCATTCTTTAAAAAATGACCCGCCTCGGTGGCGTAGTTGGCTAACACGCTTGTGTTGAGCTCGACTGCTGAAGATGGGGAGATCGAGGTTTGAACCTCGGTTGGGTGAACTGGGTGTGGTTTTTCCCAAATGGTTTTCCACTCTACCTCCACGCAAATGCGGGTTCACTTCCTCTAATTCAACCTTCCCAATTCCTAATCCATTAGAGTAATTAGTACTTAAAGCGTATAACCCGAACGGGTAGTAAGACACGGTGCTAAATATTATTATTAATTTAAAAAATGTGTTTTAGTTAAGATAATTTGTTTAAACATACATGTACCCAATCACACTTTTACCTTACGGGGTGGGCATAAAAGAAACTTTCCATAGGCAGCTCAAAAAACAACTCGGTAATTAATCCATCCTCACTAACACTCTACACACCTCCCTATTCTTGCATACTTTCTTCACTTCAACAACAGAGTAGCCTCATGGCTTCTTTGGTGCTGACTGACAGCTGACTTCTGACAGTCAACATTTAGGTATATACCTAAATTTTGACTGTCAGAAGTGACAGCTGCTAAGCACATGTTTTTGCAGATCATATGGTTCGGCTTAGGGATACATAATTTGGTCTGGTAACTTTTCAAAGCCATCAGCTGTCACTCAGCACCAAAGAAGCCATGGGGCTACTGTACATACACCGACTCTTACATGCTCTTTTAATCTCAAAACTCTTAATGTTTGCTCATGTTTCACATAGCTGTTTACAGCATTTATCCACGTCTTACATGACCTACCCCATCCATTTGATCCACACACTTTTCCATCATATATTTGCTTCATCACTTGATCCATATTTATCCTCTCAACATGCCCAAACCAACTTGAAACTCTTCTTTCACATTGACCTACTGGATTCTCTTTCAAACCCCACTCCTTCAGCACCCATGCGTTACTGACTGTCCATACAATATTTTAAAGTGTTATTAATTACAGGTTAACCCAATCAAACAAAAACTAACTTTCCAAGTATCTTCTAATTGAAAGTTAGGTTAAGCTAGGGTGTTTCATATCGTTATAAACAAAACAAAGTGAATTTATTCATATTTTTAGTTAGGTCTATTTATTTATCCTTTAACATTGTGGCACATAGTTTGTGTGAAAGGCTTTGTTAACCAACATGGGCTAAAGATGAATTTATAAGCTATTTTATTGTGCAAACTGGTTGAGTGATCACATTTAATCCAAGAAATGATTAAGCCTTAATATTCATCTGTCCTGAACCATGTGTCTTTTGTGATTAATAATGCTCTTTTATAGTTTTTTTGTTGTAATAACACTTTTTTCAAAACAATGAAGTAGCTTACTAAACCCCACATCTCTTGTTACTTTCTTTTTGTGATTATTATGGCTAAATGCAACACGCTATGTCATTGTCCACCTAGCTTAAACAAGCAACTGTGTCCAAAAATCCAAATCACAAAGCCGTTTCTAAACGTTAGTGAGGCTTGATAAAAAAAAAAGGCATGTTCGGTGAGTTAGGCATATCTGTTTGGTTTAGCCTATATGAAACATAAATTTAAATTTGCCACCATTGACAAGAAAGAAGTTAGCATACTGCATTTATTTTACATCCATCCAAATCGAATCATTAAGATTAACTGACAGCTGTACTGAAAACAGGTTTAGTCATGTTTTTTAACCATGAGTTAATTATCATACATAGACTACAAGAGGTTTTCCTAAGGCAGTCTGCCTAGATTGGTTAGTTTGAACTTTTTTTTTGTATAGTCAGGATTCTGGTGGGATGATGATTTTAGAAGAAAAAAATATGTTGATGCAGTCACCATTGATATATAATTTGATAGGCCTATATTATTTAATTAGTATATAAAAAATTGTTAAGTTAACATATTGGTATTATTTATTATAAGTGACAACTTCGGATAATGACTTGATGAATAAATTTATGAAAATTGTTTTAGTAGGTACCTAAATTTAATATTTTTTTAAATGTTTTTTTTCCTTTTTGGGTCTAAAGTTATTTTAAGTATTGATAGTGGGATTATATTACTGGCCACTTTTTAAATTTGCAAAAGGGGAACTTAATTTAATTTAAAAATTGGTTGGAATTGGTACCTAGACCCTACATATTTTTAAACAGTGAAATAAGCCTGATTAAAATTTACATTAATCTAACCTTTATACTATTTGTATTAGATACCTACTTACTAGTCAAGTTTAGTTTAAATAAATATTATAGGACACTTTGAAATGTAAGTTGTTAAATAATGAGTCCCAGTGACTAAATGTGATATAAAACTTTGAAGAAACCCCACATTTTTATATATTTTTGTCTGACTTTGTTTGGTAGTTTTTCTTCGCCTATTTATTTATGTTGGTTTATCCTTTATTTTGTAATTCGTCACGCACAATAATTTCTTAGATGTAGGCCTAAGTGAAAGACGGCAAGAAGATGGCCAGTTTTTGGTAGAAATGTGTGGTAAATGCATCAATTTAATGCTAAATTATCCATTGTCAATCTTATTGAAACAAGACAATACCATACCTTTCTGTATAGGACAACATTGTGGCAAGAAGACAAGATCATGACCTTGTTATTTTTATTTGCACCTCGAAGCGTACTTCAGCACATCAAGATTCAATTTTACAATTAATGTGATTAAAACATAATTTGAAATTTATTTTAAATCTTGACAGTCCCCGTTAATATACAATAAAATACTTCCTATAATTATGTAAAACAAATAATACCATAGATATATATCATTCCTGTCATTTATATAGTCTATCTGTAATACTATACTTACTTATTTAATTACTTACTATTTGGCATTAAGAACTCTAAAAGTTCATTACCGCACTCACAAAAGTACGCCACCTATACCTATCTTGAGCTAATTCTATCCAGTCTATCTCATTACACCTTATCTCTCTCAGGTCTATCCAAATGTTATCCTCCAATCTGCGTCTGGGTCTTCCCAGTGGTCTTTTCCCATTGGGTTTGCCATTCAATACCTTGAAAATAGTTCTAGATACTCCCATTCACACCACATGACCCGCGAGATTTTATTACAATGTCTGGTGATGAGTACAGGGTTTGCAGTCCATCATTATGTAGCCTCCTCCACTATCTTCATCCATTTTTTGGCCAAATATCTTCCTAAGCACCTTGTTTTCAAACACCCTAAATTTATTTTCGCCATTTAAAGTAAGAGGCCAAATACTATACTATTTAGATCAAATCCTTACCTATAAAATTTAATTCTATACATGCCTATATTGTTTTTAAAATGAATGTTTTTGTTTGTTTTTTTGTATGTTTACCTTCTCATGACTTTTCGGAGAGAGAAGTATGTATTGTGATTATATAAAAAAAATTAACTGGAGATTTTGGTAAATATAGATGTTTCGTGATGCTTTGAAACTGAAAAAATTGGTTTTCACAATGCCATATTTCTGCCTAGGCCTATAACCGAAGCTATTTTACCTATCACACTAAAACTTGCTATCTAAGATTTTTATAAGATTCCCCCTGGATGATTATGGAATTAGATATCTAACCCTAAAATTAGGGGTAGTTAAATGAAGGGTAAAAATAGGAAAAATCACTTTGCTTAGAATCTGCTCTAATGATTTTGATCAAATTTTATTTTTAAGCACGGGGAACTTTACATTAGTGGAAACTTCTAATTTTGATCACATCTCCACAACTATTTGAGATATGAAATTACTTACTGTATTAAATTGTAAACTTGTAGTATCATTAGAAGTAAAAAAACTTTCTTTGAAACATATTTTTATAAAACTAATAGTTTCCAAGTTATTGATAAATATATAATATATGTTTTTAAATTGACATCTTAGAAATCCAAGATTAGACCATACTAGAGATATTACTTAAACAAAAATTATCAATATGTTTCTGTAAAAGTGAATATTATTTTATTTATGCTCTTTGATAGAATGCTATGTTCTTTTTTTCCATCACGTTTTTGCACCATTATATATTATTTTATTTCACAAATCATAATGAGTTTTAATTAAATGTATCAATATTCAGGTAAAGGCAAAAGAAAGTTTGCGATGTGCACCATTTCATTTATTTTTCAAAATTGAACAGTTTTGTTTGCTTTTTGTAGTATCTTACTTATAGTACAATCATCCCAAATTCTTTAACCATAATCATCTTTGTAACACTATGGAATCAATCGCACCTCTTTGGGCATCGATTGAAACACTACGGATTAATTCCCTGATATAATAATGCTGTGATGATGCTTAGGTTGTCTATAGCTCCGTGTTCGAGCGCCTATCATCACTGTACGGAAAATATACCGTTTAACCAGCTGTCTATAGCTCTGTGGTCGAGCACTAATTAGAACGGTAAATGTAAGAAAGAGAACTGTTGATGGCTGTTTATTCACACACGGTTTATTTAAATGACATCTGTTAATTACTTATACGTACTCCAATTAAATGCTTTATATTGATGCACACTTGTGATATTAATGTAAGTTATTTTATACTGTGTTAGACTGTGACTGCGTTGTGCGTGTGGATGGATGCCTATCTGTCGCTTGGCGTTTTGATCCCGGATGGTGTGTGCTTGTGTGACTTGTGCGTGGGCGGGAGATGCCTTAAACATACACACAACGGTTTATATATGACATACCCCTTGCCTTTTTCTCCCCTCGTCATCATTGTAAAAACCAACTAATAGAAAGTCCTGGCGACAGCTGTTGTGAAGGCTAGCTTCTTATTGGTATAGGGAAGTGGCGTCTTTTGCCAAATACTGCGGAGTTGTTCCTTTTTCGACAGGAAATAGCGCAGTTGTTCTTTTAACAGGAAAGATGGTATAAAAAATGTATTTTAAAGGTGTAATCCTTTTCACATTATTTCTGAGGAGCGCATGTTTCTTCATGGATGAATCTTAAAAGGATACTCTACTTATATTACTTTAAATAAAAATTACCTTCATCCATGACTTTTTACATAATTTAATTAATTAAACCAATATCATCACATCTTCCTTATTTTATTAATCAACCACTGGCCTCTGCTCATGGCAGGGAGATCGAGGTTCGAATCACGGTCTGGTATACTGACAGTGGTTTTTCCTAGATGGTTTCCCACTCTCCATCCACATGCATGTGAGTGGACTACCTTTTAAAATGCTCCCTTTCTCATCCTTACCCCAGGAAAGAATGATCATATATGCATACAGGCCTAACCTGGACAGATAATATGACGAGGTGATAAAAAAAACCTTTGAAGAGTATATATGTAAAGTAGTTTTTTGGGTTATTGATTATTTAGGCATTAGTACTTAATAAGTCTTACTGCTTGTGTGATCAATGTTAATTAACACTTTTTTTTAGTCTTAGATTATGGACCAAAGCTCTAGATAAAATAAACAAAAAATCCTAAAAATTCAGCATCGTAAAATCCTGTTAGTTCGAACATTAAACAACAAAACTGTTTACGAAACACATTTGTATACACTTGGTCATTGTTCCAGGTTTGCCAGAAAAAAGATGCAAAATCATCAAAATCCTAGCCCTACATACAGTCACACGAGAATGGAAGTGTTCTATGTCCAATTTCTCACTTTTGAGTAAAAGAGCTTTAAAGTTTGACCTTGTGTATAAAACCAATGTTACTAGATGCCAACTCGAGTTTGTATCTTCTTAAGTAATTATATAGAAGTCTCAATTTCACCGCCCGTGAATATATATATATCGGCACCCGAAAATGCAGGTGTTCTATCTCCAAAATTGTTAAATTTGAGATATTTGGTGTTTATGTTTATTTAGAATGTATATGATATATATATATAAATTTATTTAAAGACTTATTTTAATTGCCTTAACATTGTCTTTATTGAAAATCGTTATGATGAGATTAAAAAAACATAATTTTACTGTGAAAAAAGGTTCTATAAAAGTTTCATACACTTTCTCCAGGAATTCGTTCAAAAATAAAAAAACAAACAAAAATTATTCATTTACGTGTTTTTGATCCCAAATTTGGAGTAGAAGAAAATTAATTCTTGCCGTTTTTCGGTGAGAAGGATTTGCCTCCATTCTTATGGCTTGACACAACTTAATTATGTTCGGTAGACCAGTTGAAACATTCAAGCGAAAAACCGGCTCTAAATTGGTCCTGTTTGTAGGATAGTAAGTTTCATACGCTTTCTCCAGGAATTCGTTTAAAAATAAAAAAACAAACAAATTTTTCATTTACATGTTTTTGATCCCAAATTTGGAGTAGGAGAAAATGAATTATCGCAGTTTTTCGGTGAGAGGGATTTACCTCCATTCTTATGGCTTGACACAACTTTATTATGTCCGGTTGACCAGTTGAAACATTCAAGCGAAAGACCGGCTCTAAATTTGTCCTGTTTGTAGGACAATAGAGTCTCGGAAACTTGACATTCCAGGTAACTCGACACATGCACGCGCACACAGTTGTTGGCGTCAATCATCACAATCTTTGGTCGTTCACCTGTAAAACCTCTCAGTTTATTTGTGTAACACGGGTGGAACAGTAGTGTTGTGACGTTTTTATAAGTACTGTGTTTGTTAGTTTTCCAATTCAGCACTGTGTTATTCGAGTCAATAGAATATTATATGTACTGCATTTCTGTATTGTACATGTAATATATTGGGCTGGACGTATATTACTCTTACTATACCATACGATACTACAGTACAGTAAAACTGTACCTATAATATTCAATACTGTGATTCATTCTTGTTTAGTAAACATGCATCTTATGCAATTTCAATTGTAAAACTTGACATTTCAATAACTCGATACTATCTCAGTCCACATTAGCTCGAGTTTCCGAGACTCTACTGTACCTGTATTTTTGATACAACACAGGTGAAAAACCACTCTCACTTAGATATGTTGTTGAGAAAAGCATTATAAACAATTTGGCAACAATGCTGAACAGGTTTGTCGAGTAATCAAAGAAATAAATTTTCCTCAGTCTTCTCTAAAATTCCCCTCCGTGTTTGGTTCTCTTGTCATTTTGTCACTTTTCCCTTGAGAGCTTCTTGTGTACCTGTCTTAGAACCACTGCTGTACAGTAAATGATAGGTCCTAAATAAATAACACATTTAATCAACCTACAGTTTTAAACTACATAATTTTTTGTTTTACACTTCATAGTGGATTGGCTTTTACATTAAAAATATTGTATGCACAATATTGTTTACATATTTCTCCTTGAATAAATAGCATGTGTTGAGTTTAGCTTATACATTTTACTTGAACTACCAAAGAAGTACAAAACAATATAATTTTTGCCGTAACTACTTCCCTCCTATAACAATTTGATTCTCTTTGAGAAGTATTGGCCATCTTTTGTGATTTGAAAGAAAAGTTGGTCCTGAATAGCTTCCTCAAGTATTATTTATAAAAGGTGATGTTTTAAAATATGAATGTCAAATTTCCTTCATTTTGACTTCCACCCACAATAATCTTCACATCTACAAAAATATATAGCTAAGTAAGAATAAAACCTTGACTATTATATTATAAACCGGCTAGAAATATCTCACTATATAGTAATATGAGTTATTTCTGCTTATAACAATTTTTTGACCAGATAATACACAGTATTTTAAGATTAAATGACTTCTTTTGGTTTTCCCCCTCATCTTTCTCTTTACCTAGATGTACTTAATGGATACTTTAAAATTATTATTTTTATCATCTCGTCATACTACCTGTTAGTGTTGTATACAAATAAGATAATTACTCTAATGGGGTCAGGCAAGAGGAAGGGAGCATTTTAGAGGTAATCTACACGCACTTTTATGGAAGGAGAGTGGAAAACCGTTTAGGAAAAACAACCTTCAGTAGAACCGATCTCCCTGTCTTCGGCAGGCCCATACAACACGAGAGTGACACCTTAAACCATTAGGCCACTGAAGCTGGTCATTAGAACTTGATATTCAAATTGCCTAACAACATTATCATCCATTTGATTTACGTGATAGCCTATTCACTTTACTTGAAACATGGACTGACAACAAGTGCACCCAGACTTGTAAAATAGACCTACATTAGCTTTTCATTGTACATGTTCTCTCTTGATGGTGAAGTTGAAGTTTGAACCCTGATTAGGTGTGTGGGAGGGGTTTACCATATTTGATTTTCTCATACTTTATCCACTTTAATGTTCACATGCTGTTTTGAAATATCCCCCTGCCATGGAATCAAGCAAATTCAGGTAGACAACCTACAAATAAACGGACATCATCATCTGCGAGTTTGGGTTTCAACCTTCCTCTGGCCAAACCTCTTTGGGATTAGATAGCCCCTTATGTCCAATTTCTTTTGGTAACAATTTTCAGCATGTGTGATCCTTTTAAATTAAACAACTAGTTTATTATATGGGTTTATACACTTAGACCATTAAGGTTAACACACTCTTATTTGGGGGTCTAAAAATACAAAATTCCCTTTAGATACAAAGAATTTTAAAATATAAATGATAATATTGATGGTTTATGTAGAGCTAACTCTATCAAACTTGAACAACAATAAGGAGAAATCCTGAGCACAGGACGAATTCTTGATAGTTCAGTGGTAGAGCATTGGCTTGCTAAACCAAAAGTCCCTGCTTCACTTTCTGTGTCCAGGAGTCATTTTTCACAATTTAAAAATCTGAATTATAAAATTTGAATTAGTCAAAAATATCAACTCAATTTAAATATTATATGAAAGCAAAAGGGCACATGCTCTAATTTAATTACCTACAGAGAAGTTGAGAAGTAATTATTTATAAATGTTATATTTATGTCCCAAATGAAAGTGAGCCTTTAATTTTGAATGAGCAGTATTTCTTTATTTGTACATGTGCATTTGAATAATGGCTCACATGTGAGCTACCTGTCTGTTTTCACTTGCCCCAACAAAAATAAGTTTAACATCTGTTATATTTGGTTCTTACAAACTTGATGATCAAGAGAGAAAAAATGAGCAGTAGAGAGACAATTTAAAAAGGACTCGTCACACACTTCTAAATGTAATACAAAGGGCCAATTTCATAGTCGGATTGAGTACGTTCCATTAGAGTTTAGGTAGGTGTTGTCCTGTATTTATTATAGTGCAGCATTTGATTCGTACTAAGTCTGACTTTGAAACCGGCCCAAAGACTGCTCTGAGTTGACTCAGACACACAGTGTGAGTGATAGCATGTGTACTTATAGCAAGCAGAATCTACAAGTTAGATAAGATAAAGATAAGATAAATATAGGCACTCTACAATCAAGTCTGCATTTTGTTGTGAGCACCCCAACCCCACTTTCCTCTCACCCATTATTCCTGTCATAGTTTTACTTTACTTTAATCAATCTACCTCTATTGTGAGGCTGTGTTTTTTGTGCCGGGAACTGGAGAGGGTCTTTGCCGTACACTTTATTAAATATGATAAAACTTGGTGACCTGGTGGTCTAGGGGTAAGGTGTCAGACATCTTTGCTGGCGGCCGGGGTTCAATCCTCGATCCCGGCACAGATTTATCTGTTTACCAAACCCCTCCTTCACCTCTGACAAGACATCTTGTGAATGTGGGGAATGCCAGGCCTCCACCGTGGTTCGGATTCTACGTTAAACTGTAGGTCCTCCATTTCATCTCACAATCACCCTACCATTACACATTAGCATAAGTGCGTATAACCCGAACGGGTATTAAGACATGGTGCTAATAATAATAAT
Organism: Timema poppense; assembly: GCA_902141375.1. Lineage (NCBI taxonomy): Eukaryota > Metazoa > Arthropoda > Insecta > Phasmatodea > Timematidae > Timema > Timema poppense. The sequence goes on from CABFOV010001131.1 coordinate 88,636, forward strand.
AAAAAATATGATAAATTATGATTTAGGCTACCTTTTCACCAATATTTTTAGAAAATTTATATTTAATCCAAGGTTACTAACAAAAAGAAATCTGAATGAATCCTAGTGGTCTTAAGTGGAAAAATAACAAAGCTTTGGCCAGAATTTTAAAATATTTTCATGAGTATGAATTAAAAACTTCGGAAGAAAAGTGTCTATCTTTCTTTATTTAAAGATTTCTGTAAAAGTGGGTAGGTAGGACGCCAATAGTTAAATTACCTATTGGTCCTCGGCTATGTTATTATTATTAGCACCGCGTCTTACTACCCGTTTGGGCTATACACACTTACGCTAATGTGTAATGGTAGGGTGATTGTGAGATGAAATGGAGGACCTACAGTTTAACGTGGGATCCGAACCACGGTTGGGGTCTGGCACTCCATACATTCACAAGTTGTGATTAATACACGTCTTGCCAGAGGTGAAGGAAGGGTTTGGTAATCAGATAAATCTGTGCCGGGACCGAGGATTGAACCCCGGACCCCAGCACAGAAGTCCGACACCTTACCCCTAGACCACCAGGTCACCCCTCAGCTATGTTGCTCCGTACAATACTGGTAGGCACTGGCCTATTTCTACGAGACCTCTGGGTGACGTCTGAATGGCATAAAGAATTAAAAGAAAAATGAATATTTAATATGTTTAGCGATGTTGTCTATACTCTGAATTATTAGTTAGAAAAATGTTGGGAGAAACTTCTATCTTTATTATATCATAGCACACAAATCAATTTACAATTTACTTTAGTAAATCAGGCTAAAACAAACTACTATTAGGCATGAGCACTATATCAACAAAAGTTCAAGCTCATTAACAAAGATTATTGGCCAAGAAACCTTAGTCATAAAAAAACTAAGTTAATTATAAGTGTTCTGAATTGGCTTTTCGCGACTCCCAATTCTTTCACAACCCCTCACATATTCCTTCGAGTTCTTGTTCATCTAATGGTCATTACGGCGACTACCTGTAGAGATAGCTGTCCGTTTGGCGGTCCCGGCACACGGTTTTTCACAAAGGATAGCTGTCCATTTGGCGGTCCCAGCACACAGATTTTCACAAAGTCCAAGTCCAATAATACAATACATATGTTAACAGTTATATATATATATAAGAGCCTCAGGATGTACTAGTTTAACCAAGTCTTTAATTAGTTAAGTCTAAAATTTTGACCTAGCTCATAGGATTAATTAGTATAGCCAACAATTTTACTAGGTCAAACCAGGGTTAGGTAAGGCTAGGCTAGGTTAGCTGACAACATTTGTGGGCAAACTGTGAATGATGAAAACCTGTCCAAGGTCGATTCATTGTATGGGTTAAAAAGAATGAAAACTAGTTCTGCCTAAAAACATCAGGCTATACCGGTCTATCCTACAAGCGACAGGGTGACCTGGCGGTCTAGGGGTAAGGTGGCTGACTTCAGTGCTGGGAGTCCAGGGTTCAATCCCTGTCTCGGCACAGATTTATCTTATTGTCAAACCCTTCCTTCACCTCTGACAAGATGTGTATTAATCACAACTTGTGAATGTGTGGAATGCCAAGCCTCCGCCGTGGTTCGGATCCCACGTTAAACTGTAGATCCTCTATTTCATCTAACATTCACCCTACTTTTACACATTAGTGTAAATGCGTATAACCCAAACGGGTAGTAAGACACGGTGCTAATAATAATAATAATACAAGTGGCAGGATGTATAAATTAGGCCAAGGCTGATCTAGTTTGCCCTGGAAATTGGGTTTGGATGGTAAAACAGTAAACACAATCATACATGCATGTGTGTTTGTTACTGCACAGAAGGCAATTGAAGGCAGATAAATAACTTTATATCATCCTCTTGATTCCAAAAATACGTTCTAGGCCTATATTCAAGCTTTTAAAAAAACATTTAGGTATATTTGCTATACAAAGATATTATGCAGTGAGGTCAATGTTTTTAAGTTTTTACAAAATATCACATACAGCTATACATTCTTTTCTAACTTTATCTTTGTTTTCTTAAATCCCATTGGTCCTTTCTTAACTAATATCTGATTAGCTTATATTCTTAAGAGCTCATCTCACACCACAGATACTGAAGAGTAGCTAGGGGCTCTAATACAGCTTGAATCAGGTATCACATCACAAGGAAGTTAGTTTTCTGTAACTTCCATTTTAGGACATTGTTTATCAAAGTTTTGTTGATGAAGAACTACCAAATCAAGGTTATTCTCACTGGGAAAACCCCGGGGTCCTGATTATGCAGGGAAAATCTTATTTTTAGACAATTCCATTTTAAAACTACATATAAGACAAAAATAAAGCTATTAAAATAAATGTTTGAAAGATATATATATATATATATATATATATATATATATATATACACACACACACACACACACACACACACACACCAGTATATTGAATTTGTAAGCCTAATAGTTGTTTGTTGAGATTTGTTGACTTAAAGTTGGTACAGACTTCATCTTATATATGAATTGTGTATGCAGAAGTAAAGAGAGTATCTATAATGGCTATTTATAAAAGTTATTGCATTTCAAATTTTAATATTGTATGGGATTCAGCATTCTTTAATTCACTTTTACTACGAAACTTCCTGGGATCCTCTGGACCTTTTGATAGGTCAATGCGGACCATACTTTGAGAAACACTGTACATTAGAAGATAGTGGATTTGAGTCCAATTAAATAATTTAAACACATTTAAAAAATACAATGAAATTTAAATATAATTATTCTAAAATGGAAAAATCTATTTCAAAGATTTCAATTTCACTTCTGTCAAGTAAAGAAAGCAGAAATCCTCACTTAATTTTTTTTGTTTGTTTGAGTGTATCGTCTATAAGATGAGCTCTTTTAAGTTTTTTTGTCACTGATAGTGGATTTGTACACACTAAAGGCCGGTACACATCACACCTATACTTTTTCTTCTGGATCAACCTGTTGTCTTAATGTTCACTCTGATCAACCAGGAAATGTTCAGGAACTACAGAATAAGATATCATGGTCCAATTGTGATACAATCATTGAATATGGTATGTCTGGTGCAATCGGCTGTTACATTCTGTACGAATAAGTGTTCAAAATTTTTGACCAACAATTTGACCACCTATAGTTTAACTTTTTTTTTAACATCACATCATACTACCCATTTGGGCTATATGCTTATGTACTACAGTAGCCCCATGGCTTCTTTAGTGCTGACTGACAGCTCACAGCTGACAGTTGACAGCTCACAGCTGACAGTTGACAGCTCACAGCTGACAGTTGACAGTTTTAAAAAGTTTCCAGACCAAATTACGTATCCCTACGCTGAACCAGATGATCTGCATAAAACATGTGTTTAGCAACTGTCACTTCTGACAAGCAACATTTAGGTATATACCTAAATTTTGACTGTCAGAAATCAGCTGCGAACTGTCAGTCAGCACCCAAAGGAGCCATGGGGCTACTGTAATTATGCTAATGGGTTAGGGATGGGAAAGGTTGAATTTAGAGGAGGCGTCCCCAAACAACCCCGTAAACAGCAATCTAGTCTATCGCGAGAGCAGCACTTTAGACCATGCAGCCGTTTAAGTGAATGATTCGACTGTTGTAAAACCTATGTGTAAAGACACCGAAATTTCGCGAGATGTATTTTCCAAACTTTTACTTACAACATTACAATGGCAACAATCAAAACATATTTAACATTTATTGTAGCATACAAAAAAAAGTTCTCCCGGCTTAGTAAATTTATTTTCCTCGACCTAATAACTTTGATAAAAGTTTTGTTTGAACCTGCTATTTTAATAGCCATATTGTTACCAAAGGCATATATTTTAAAATACAGAATAAGAATAATAAATCATGTTCAAGCAAACTATATGATATTTCTTTAACCTGCTATATCTTTGTTTGACATTTACAAATTTTAGCTGTAATTTTTCATTTTGTTCTACCATACCACTTAAATAAAATTTGATTTGTTACTATTTTAATAAAAAACAAAAGTTTTATTTACCACAAATCAAGTTCTCTACCTACAAGTCACTAATTTTGGGACACAATGCATTTTAATAAACCAACACATATATTATTTTTTTTAATGCCTAAAGTTGATTGAGGACATTTATTTATTTAGGCCCTATAGCTGACACTTTGCCAAGAAATTGTCAAACCCTCACATCTTAACTCTGTCAAGCAATGTTAGCAAAACCTCATCGAGGCTACCACTTATTCATACATATGCCTATTGACTGTTCAGAACTGCTCTCTGCTAATTTCCCCAAACTCACTCATTTAGTTTCGTAAGCCAAACACTGAATAATTTCAACAAGCGTATTGATGTCCTTAATATATGAGATTGTTTATACTAGGCAGAAGTTCACTTTAGACAAGATAATATTAATGGTAAACTAGAAACAACCAGATGGAAGTGGACACACTTAATACACACCATTATCCAAAGACAAGGTCCCACTTTCCATTGGCACCTCATTAACGAGATACCTTCGGTGTTCTTCCCAGAAGATTTTGTCAGCTGGGTGTCATTATCAAGTAACTGGTTGGGGGCAGTGTAAATACTTGGCAATAGTTGATGATTAGTCAGACAGTCAGTAAAATCAGCCGGGCGGTGCACCCATTTGAAAAGCCCTGTGTATAAGACTATACCTTGAAGAATCCACCCCAAATGTACAGGCTACACACACAAGAAATATTCTTTAAACTGATCTAAAAAAATTCCTTCTCCTAGTTTATTCACACCTCGAAGAAAGCCTAGTGCGTGTGGTAGAGGGTTTTGACGAATAAGTGTAAAATGTACATTGTACAATGTCCCAAGAAAATGATTTTAGTCGATAAACACACTAAACCTCATGTTTTGTCCAGTACTTGGCTTTATTTTAATAATAATCAATTAATGTTGTGGAGCCTACTTAACCTTCATATCTGTTTACTAGGATACTTTTTTGTTGTTGTTGTTTGTTTTCTTGTGTGCAAATAAAAGCTATTTTCTGTATAGTAGGTCTATGTTGACAATTAGTGTTGTGGAGCCTACTTAACCTTCATATCTGTTTACTAGGATACTTTTTTGTTGTTGTTTGTTTTCTTGTGTGCAAATAAAAGCTATTTTCTGTATAGTAGGTCTATGTTGAGTTTTGTTTGCAGATCATTTCTCAACTGTTATATCATATTTATCTTATCTTTTATGTATTAGTCACTCACTGTATGTTCACTGTCGACCTTTTAGAATAAAACTTGAGACTTAATAAACCACATTAATGGCACTTTGTCTATCTTTATAGAAAATGTGATATATAATATATTTTTATCAACTGGCTGCTTATCAGTTGAAGTTCAGGTGATTTAGTTCCTTTCATTGCTCTCATAAACTTGTATCTTATCATTAAAAAATAATATCAGCACTTGTTTAATAAAACCAAAGCGCTAGCATTTACAAGAGAATTCACTTGTAGGTTATAAGACATTTGAAATAATGTTTCATAAAGCCACACGTAAACTCCCGTAGCTGCAAGTATTTTGTACAAGTAAGTTTATAATTTGGTTACATAAAGCTAATTATTAATAGACAGCATATCCTGCTTTTATTTAATCCTCTTTCTTAACTTTATTCCAGAAAGTCTTTTAGGTTTTTTTTAATCAATAATATTTTGCTATTTAATTGCAAATGCTGCAAAGTAATTTTCGTTGGTTTATGTACTTTTAGTAGCTTATAAGAACTTGTAAATCAAGATGCATTTTCTACCAGTCTCAGTGCGTAAGCTAGGTAAAAATATAACTTTACAAGTTGTGATTTTAATGGGTTCTTTTTATTTATATAAATGGTCAAATATGCTTCTTAAGTTAATAAATTACTCATGTTAACATTTTTTAAAAGTAACATGGGTATTTTATTTACAAAGTGATCATGTAGACAGGTGATTATTGAGGTCAGGAGCTGGCTACAGCTGAAAGATTGCAATTAAGTCAAATAAATATGAACGAAGGTAGAGGAAAGGTGGATGGAAACACATAAAAAGGAACAAAAACAATTTGGCTTTGCCAATGAAAAGAACACGGTTCACATTTTACCTTGTTACTAGTGGATAAAAATAAATGGCTGCCTCTTAAAGAAAATCAATGGCTACTACTCAATCTCTCGGTCTTGTTTAATTCTCTCAGAACTCACGGAGAATAGGGAAATTGGTTGATCTTTAAATGTTCCTATTTAAGTGTCTTTACCAATTTAATTTTTTTTTAGGAAGTTGTGTTGTACGTTTCATAATCCCTCCTGACGAATAACGATAGAATGAAACAGGTCAAGCAATTGGGCGTTAATTGTTGAAATTCTTCAAGAGGCAGCTAATATGTCTGCCCAGTAGCAGCAATGTAAAATGTGAATTGTATTGTAATTGAAAAAAATCTATATTGTGTTAGTTCCCTTTTACCTGTTTTCTTTTTCTTTTCAGTGCCTTCTACCAAATTTAACAAAACATGCCTAAAAAAAAGTGAAAATAGAATTTCTTTAATAAGAATAATTTGATTAAATTTTGGAAACTTTTATATTTTTGATAATCACGCTATCAACATATTTATCTTGAAATATTCTACAAGATATTTCGAATGAGTTTTAGAAAAGTGGTTTTTATTGTGAATTACGATCTTCAATAAAAACTTTATAGATTTTATGCAACTAACTTATGTTTCTTGAGCTGAAACACCCCCAGAAATATTTGATTGGTTAACTTTATAACACCTCTTGATTTAAAATAAGGGACAAAAAGAAGCTTTAAAATAGATATAAACAAGTGTTCTAATGTGAGCATATGTATCTAGCCCACTGGTCCCAAGTTGGCCCAACAAGGGTCAATTAGTTAAAAAAACAAAACTAAAGTAGGCCTATCTTCAGATTTGGCTCTTTGGGTGAAAAAGTTGCACCACCCACCCTGATGTATGTAATAGAAAAATATGCTAGTGACCATTAGTATTGTATGGCCCCAAAGATCAGCCTGGCTACAACTGTAACTATGCTTAGTAGGAAACTCATTTGGTTTGTAGTCAAGAGTAACCAATTTTGTCACACCAAACTACTACAACTAACAAGTGTGGAAAAAGCACAAATTCTAGAGAAGGATCTGGAAAATAATATTAACTAAAACCGTATACAATAAACAGCAGCATATAACTTTGAACTCTTATTTTGTTGTCAGTAACCCACTACCTTCAGATTAAAAAAAAAACTTGGTTTAAGTGAACTTCGGATATAGTGTACAAAATATCTGAGTCTGTATAGGTTCATTGTAACCAGAGTCGATTGTAACTTTAACACACATACACACATCATAAGCGCCACTCATTTGTGGGTGAAAATTTTCTTTCCACATCACATCTGTATTTCTATGTAAACAAACTTTTGTCGCACCTGCTTCGGTGCTTGCATCAGGGTGTCTACCATCCGGGAAAATCAGAGAAAACTGGAATTAGCCGGGAATTTGAAGTGATCGAGAAAAAACGGGAATAAGTCGGGAATTTGGTAAATCACAACAAAAATCCGGGAAAATGATATTTTACTCAAAATATGAAATACAATAATCAGTAAATTATAATGTCATTTTTTTGTTTGTAGCTGTGTAATATATTTATAATTCTTAGTAAAAAATTTTAATTCAAATTTTAAAACTTATTATTATTATTATTAATAATAAAAAGATTAATAGAAAAACGAAGATGGAAGGAGGGGGGCGGCGAGTTAGAAAGATGTGACATACTTTTTTAGTCGGGAATTTTAGGAAATGATCAGGGGAAATCAGGGAAAATGTCGGTGATTTCATTGGTCAAGTTTAGTAGACACCATGTTGCATGGTCTAAGGCAGTGTAGTCCATATGTTGGCTCGCTCTCATTGAATATGTGGCCCTCACAGTATCCTGGATTTGTGGGATTGGTGAAATAGATAATGATTCAAATAAAAATACTTATTTAAAAAGGTCATGATTACATATTTCATAATACACTTTCGGGAGATTAATACTTTTTTTTGACAGTAAAATTGGAAATATTCAACCAACAAAAAATACAATGTATATAATACATGGAACCTACTTATATTATACTATTTATATTATAAGTATTGAAAGTAATTGTTTATTAAGTGTTGTTTGTTGGCCTATATTAAGTTTATGGGATTACTAAATATAGCTTCGGCCCATGGTGAAAACTTTGGCCCTCAGAATCAAAAACGTTGGATCACCTTGGTTTAACTAATGCGTCACTATCACAATAAACTAGACTGCTGATGACAAAGAGATTGAGGTTCAATCCCAGTTGAGTACACTGTTGGTGGCTCTTCCTAGATGGTTTTCCACTTTACCTCCACATCAATTTTGGTACATTGCCTCTAGATTCAACCTTCCTCATTCCTAACACATTAGAATACATAGGTGGAGAGCTCAAACGATTAGTAAGACGTGATGCTAAAAAAACTTTTGTTCTAATTCTGTTTTAATTAACCTTTACCAATTCATACAACACCACCTACGTGTGTAGAAAATTGACACTTTGGTAAAGCTATTGTAAGCTAAAGAAATCAACTTTATGTTTGTTATTGCTAATATATTAAATTCATCTTGGAGTAAAATATACTATGAATAATTGTTAAAAACATTCTCTCTTCCTCCCACTCGCAATCAATCTTTGTTGTAAGATCTATACAGTCAAGTTTAGCAAAATATGTTTGTTTGGAAATCTAGTTCAATATGAATATACAGTTGTTGTTTTTTCCAGCAAATCACTCTACAGACTCTCCAGGGTCTCCAACCTGGTACACAAGGTCATTTGCTGTTGAAAACAGAAAATGGCCAGTTCCAACTGTTACGAGTGGGACCTGCCCCAAACACACCGGGGTCCTCCATTACACCCAATAGCGCAGCCGGTACCCTCAACAGTGGCACGACATATCGAATCCAGTCAGTTCCCGCTGTATGTATTATCCACTAACTCACATTTGAGGATATTTGGTCTCTTACAAGTATAAAATGAAAATATGTATTATTCATAAGTATGTATGCAGGCTGTCCACTAATCTGGAAAACTAGGAATTATGCTTGAATATTATCGGTAAAAAAAACCTCCAGTAAAACACTTATTTTTTTCATTTGTTGGGAATTCAAAATATTAAGAGAGTTTATTCAATTCTCTACTTGTGGCTGAGCACACACATAAGTGAAATAGTGAATTTCTGATAAATATCTTAAACAAATTAGTGTTTTTTTCCCCTTCCTTTCCTGGGGGAGAGGAAGGGATCCTAACATTGGTGGCTCATAGTGAAGTATAGTAGTGATGAATAGGATTTTTATTTTAACAAACTCATCTTGAAGTGTTTTAAAACATAATTGAGGCAATAGGCTGATGAATTGTCTAAGACTCTAATAATTAACTACCTAGGCATTGGGTAAAAACACTTCTCAATAACTCACTCAAATAAAATATGGTAGCTGTTCAGTACACATTTTAATAATATTTCCATTAGTAATCATTTGTTTAAAGTCTCGCAACCGAGGCATATTTTTAAAGATTGGGAAATTATTTATATCGTATGTATAGTTTACAAGAGAACTGGAAATTCTGCTGTAATTTTTTTATAAAGAGTGAGGAGTCACCATGGTATTCAATATCAAGTTTTTAATACCTTTTTTGTTGGTGTTCATAATTTTAATGTCATTAAAATGGTAGAAAACGCCCTATATTAAAGTGGCTGCGTGGATTAGGTTAAAGTTTCCCACATTATATCAGGAATAATTTATTTTCCAGGCCTAACTATCTGATCGAAATTTTATTTTATTTTGTCTTCTCGATAAAAGGTGGAAGAAAGATTCCAGAGATTTTGTGTGTCTTGATTTCATTGTATGCCATTCAATTATTGGTGGCATGCAAGCTGACCAGTGAATGTTTGTGTACAGCACGGCACGGTCACTGTGGCAACAACAGCATCCGCGGTCATCCAACCTACCCAGCCGCCTGTGGTGGCTACACAGAATGCCACAGTACAGGTCAGTTGCACAAAACATCTTTTTGTGCTTTCTACTAGGGTTGCCTGAAGGCTATGGGAACTTCTTTTCTTCTGAAACCATAAAGCTTTTTTTTTTCATGATGGGATGGATAGTAGAAAACTAAAAGTAATGATAGGTGGAAATAATACACACATAATAGGCCTAAAAAACTTTGTCCTCTATTTTTGAATTGGACAGTGGTCAAATAAATAATTTGTTTAAATTTTTAGATACAGCAAGGTAGAAAAATTAATCTTATTTTACTCACCTTTGTTTCGCAGCGAAATGCCATGGATACTACCAAAGAAAAGTGTCGCAAGTTCCTTGCCAACCTTCTTGAGTTGTCAAGCAGAGAACCCAAGTCAGTGGAAAGAAATGTTCGAACATTAATCCAAGAACTTATAGATACCAAGGTGGAACCTGAAGAATTTTGTGATCGTCTCGAAAGATTGCTTAATGCATCGCCGCAACCCTGTCTCATTGGTTTCCTCAAGGTTAATACTAATTATAATATACTATTTTAGTTATATTAATTGATACAACATTCTTTTATTAGATTTTATTGTAATTCAAGGTACAGCAATTGATAAATATGTCAAAGAAGAGGTACATTGACTTCTAAGTATTATTTTAGACTAGATTCTTATAATTTTTGCATTATAGCAAATTAAAGGAGTAGGTGAAAGGTTAGTATGAGTTTTTTATTTGGTACTAAACACCAACCAGATTTCAACAAACTAAGAATTTTATAAGACTCTGCTTATTATCAAATACTATTGTCATAATAAAGCAAATCTTTTTTTGTAGGGTTCCAAGAGTCTTTAAAGTTTTTCTATATTTAGGTCAAGTGAGCTTCTTTAAAATCTCCTGAGTATCAAGTCAAGTCTAGTTTGAGTTCAAAAAATAAATAATACTATAACCGTCCTATGTAAACCGAAATTCATCATTTATTAAAATTAGAAAAAACATCTTTAAAATGATAAAAGCAAGAATATGTTTACAAAATCACCCATGACAGATCTGCAAGTGAGTGATTGTGTTAAAAAAAGAGGTTTCGTCTGTGTCCCAAGTAAACAAGCTACATTAAGCAAAAATAAAACTGTGTAAAATTTATCAAGTTCTTTCTTACCTTCAGGTAGGTATATTCGAGACTTTTATTTCCATGTAGAACTCCTTCAAAATTCTAGGCTCATATTGTGTGTTAGAGTTAGACCATATTATATCCAGGCTAATATGGTATGTGGTTTATGTTTATGCTTAATGTGTTCTTTGAGGTGCCTCTCTTATTGTCTACTGTGTATTTTTTGATGCATCTTTGTGGTGTTTGTTTATTTTATTGGATATATCTACTGATATAAACTTGGATGCATCATTTATCAAAAGAAAAGCATTTCAGCTATCCAATATTGTATATTTGTTGACAGAAAAGTTTACCACTTCTTCGCCAGTCACTAGTGATTAAGGAGTTGGTGATTGAAGGTATTCGTCCCCCACCACACACGGTAGTTTTCTCTTTGCCTAACTCTGCCAACATGGTGCCACAACTACAGGTAATCATCACATATATTTGCATTTAATAAACATATTTAAAACCTATTTTACCATATTTACAAAGTAAAATAGACTGCTAAATAATTCTTTGATACATTTGTTTATATCCATTGATTCATTATGGTTATCTTTTAATAGCCCATATCAAGAACATTTCGGCAAATTGTCTACAATATCACGCTCAAACTATAAAGCATATAAAAGTGCAGTTGCTACATTATTCCCTCGATGAAGCAAAATTAACCCATGAGACATATAAACAAGAAACGTGATTAATATTGATCTAATTATACATTTGTATTAAAAACCATTAAAATCAAATTATGAGAAGTATATATGAGCTATTCATCTATAAAATATGTTTATTTATCAGCTTATGTATATATGTATATTAATTAAAGAGGTTCAAAGTTTACTTTTTCAATTTGAAGTAAACCTGAATTGAGTATATGACATATTACAAAAGTCGAATCGAAGTTTGAATTTATATACATAATAAACCCAGTTATTATCTCGACGTGTAATCAATTACTTGAGATTTTTTCATGTGAATATTAATTTGTAATGCACACAGCAGCTCAGAATGGCAACAAATGATTATTTTAACCTTCATAATAATTGAAGCAAGATTATTTATCAAAGTTTGGTCAAAGCTGTTGTATATTTGAAACCAAGTTGAAGTTTTAAAGGCTTTGAACATTTCTAAAAATTAGTAAATATCATAAAATTAACATGTGACATACTTTGGTGCCCTCATGGTCCAAGGCGTGACTCTTGCATTAGACTGGTCTGCCACTGAGGGGGAGATCTGGGTTTGAATCCCACTCACGGGTATTTATAGAGGTTTTTCCTAAATGGTTTCCCACTCTCCTTTCGTGCAAATGCAGATAGATTACCTCTAAAATGCTTTATTCCTCATCCTTACCCCCTTAGAGTAATTTATCATGTATGCTTATAACCTGTAACGGTAATAAAACGTGGCGACAGAAATAAAAACCTTAAAAAGCAACTTATTTTCATAATTCTCTTATTATGAACACACATGTTCATTTCAGACACAGATAAGGCCGCAGACAGCCACGGCCAGCACAACCACCCAAGTCCGGCTGATGACTCCGGTTAACTCTGGCACACAAAGTATAGGAATGAATATTCCTCGTCCCACACAACAAAGGCTCGTCACGGTGAGTCAGAGATATAGAGTGAGTGTTAAATTTTATTATATCTTTGTAGTTTGAAACTCGGTCGTTGATTGGTTTTTCAGGGTGGCCACACATACTTGGAAAACCTGGAGGAAAAAAAACAACTAATTAATTAGTCCTGAAAGTCGAGGGGGGAGCGGGGATGGGATTCGTGATTCATAAAAATTTCAAAAAAGTATCTTGCATATAATACGAATACCTAAAACATAATTATTTACCCCAAAAATTACAAAATTATGTTTTAATTGTAAACTTTTATCCTACAATTTTCTGGTAAGTTTGTAGGCCTTGCCCTTCTATCCTCCTTTCAATATTCTATTACACCATTATAAAAACTTGGGAGGAAAATAAAATTTTATTAAATAACTAAAATAATTGCACCATTTGAAAACGCATTTACATATACATATGTAATATTCAAACAAATGGTTAGATGAGTATACGCTGTATATGTAGCATTGAGATTTCTTTAAAGAAAAATTAAAATAATTTTAGAAAAGCTCTACGATTTCCATTTTTCTCAATTCTGATTGTTACATTTAAACCTATTCTTTTATATTCCAATTCCTTAAGATTTAAAATTTAAAATTTTTTCCATGCATGAAACTCCCCATTAAAAATATTGTATGCTGCCTTATTGTACATAAATGTATTCCTGAAAAACAAAAATAAGCTAAAAATGGTAAATGATAAAACATGAGTACATTAACAATTTGCCAGCACTGAGGTAAAACATAAAAAAAACTAATAAGGGACTACCCAATTTTGAATACTGCCATTTTGTTTCAATTTCAGAATTTCCATTTGCTGTTATCTGAGAGAAAATTATTTAACAAATCATGATACTAAGATCAATTTTCAATTCTTTTATTGCCACTAAGAATCGTGTATCCCATGGAATTGGTATTAACATCCCTAAATATTTTTAATATTTAAATTCCTTTATTTATGTGGAACATAATATATATTTTTTTTAATTTGAGAATTTCTGCATATAATATATTTACAGGAAAAAAGTTAAGATTTTGATTGATCAAAATTAAATTTGTCCATAATGTAAAAAAAAAAAAAAATTGATTGTGTGGCCACTCTTAATTAGAAGTAAAATGGTAAAGGAGGACATGTTTTTAAACCTTAGTCATGTCTGATATTTTAAAATTCTGTAAATTCTTGCAAGTAGATCTAGACATGAATCCTTACTGGGAAGTAAAGTAAAAAGGGAGAGGAAGTGGTGGATTTGTCATTGTTATGCTGATAAATAAAATAAAATACCATTTTGTTTTTCTCTTGTACACAACTTCTCTGTTAGACACATAAAAACATATTACTAGTGGTGGGATTCAAAAATTTTAGTGACCGGTTCTTTTTAACATTGAAACTTAAAAGCAAATATTATATTGAAGCTATTTATTACCTTCTTCAAAATAATTCCAAATTGCTACTTTATTATCATCATACACTTCCAGTCCATAATAAAAACATAATTGAAATTAAAATCTATCGGAATTTGATAAAAGTACACAATTAATCTTAAAGACCAAACAAGAATTCACAGATCAATGAGCATTTATTTCTATTAAAAGACGAATGAACGAAAAGTTTATGTATTTCCTATCACATCACTGAGCAGCTGGGCCATGGATAAGAGAATAACATAAAAGTGCCACTTTACTGTTAGTAATTGAAACCATAACGTAGTAACATGAGTGCTTGCAGTGCTACTGCCCAGAACTAAGATAATTGATAAAAAATAATGCCTTGGCTAAATGTCCCAAGTAGTTTGTTAGTAATCAATTACTCAATTGATAAATCCAAGACAGAAACTTGAAAGCAGCCGATTCGAAAAAATAAAGGACAGGTTCGGTGAACTTGAGACATTCTAGGAACAGGTTCGTCCAAACCAGTGCGAACCGGCTGAATCCCACTACTGCATATCACTACTAAATAACTCTTCCATTCTCTCACACACCAGAACAAACTAAATTGCACAAAGATGTATTTTGGGCAGACAAATGACTCCCCAATTTAACAGTCAACAAATATCCTACATCTTGTCTGCACGTGCCTGCATGTTGTTTTGCCACAACACAATCCTAAAAGTTTCCTGTCTAACTTCACCAGCATTAGTTATATACTTTTATCTCAAAAAAGAGAAAATATAGTACAATTATTTACCAAAATGTATGAGACTCTTTTGTTTCAAAAAAAAATATTCTTTTGACACATTGAATCTCATTGTAAATCTTATAATCCTTATGTTGACTAACCCCTTTGGTGCCAGCAGTTAAGCGATAGGCTCCACTTGGAATGCTAGGACATTTAAATCATATTTGCATGCATTTTTTAAATAATTTTACTCAAAATAATTTTGAATGTATAAAATTGATCATACATTCAACATTCAAGCTATCACTTCATGGAGTACAAGAAGCATCAAACTGTTTGCTAATATGAACACCTCTGACATCTATTAAATGAAATTCAAACTACAAGGGCATAAAATTTGTGGCCGATAAATCAGCTGGTGGCGCTTTTCGCAAGTTTCTCTTCAGCCTATAAATCAACCAAGGCACAACAGGGGTTAAAATAAATCTCACCTTTTTTAATGATTGAGCTTAGACTTAAAATACTGCTCTGAAGAAAATTGATCATTTCTTCTCAACCCCGAATCCTGGGTGTGAAGAGTGTATAAATAAATGTGGAGAGAAGTTTCTGTTTATTTCTATAAAGCATAACATAACTATTCTTTCAGGTTGGCATCCCTCCATATATTCTACACCACATTATTGTACAGTATTTCCTTAAGTCAAATGGATTCAAGCTATATAGATTAATAGATAGAAGGTTGTGGTATATCACTATTTTGTTTTAAAGCCAAATCTAGGAATAAATTATAAATGTAATAAATGTTGGTAATTTTTTTTACTACTCAATTTGCTGACATTAGTTTTTTATTTGCTAAAACTCTTTAAGGAAACTTATTTTCACTTTTTAATATGCAATTTGTTATATTGGAAAAAGTTGCCTGTGTTTATTAAAAAGTATATATTCACATCTAATTGGTTCATTTCTGATGTTTGTCCTTGATATTAGTTGTTCTTTTTTCCCTCTTTATTTGTTTGGCCTTATATTTTAGGAATCTTTGTTTAAATTTTCACACTCCTTCCTTAATAGTTCTAATAGAATTAAACCTAGGTTCAGGGTGTCTACCGTCCTGGAAAATCAGGCATAACTGGAATTAGCTGGGAATTAGAGTAGTAGGGAATTTGGTAATTTACAACAAAACATCTGCGAAAATGTTGTTTTAATCAAAATATGAAATATAATAATCATTAAATTTTTGGTAGCTGTGTAATATATTTTATAATTTTATAATTCCTAGTACACTATGTTAATACAAATAAAAGCATTTTTATTTAAATATCAAAACTTATTATGAATATATTAATTAAAAAGGATGGGGGGGATGGCTGGAAGGGTGTGACATACTATTGAATCGGGAATTTTAAGAAATGTTCAGGGAATAAGTTGGCAATTTCATTGGCCAAGTTGAGTCGACACCATGTATATTCTATTCATGATAGGTTTTTACCTGGATGACAGTTCGAAAATCATATGTTTAGGTTTTGGGTTGCCAACACTTGTAAAAGATCACAGTTTTGTTATAAATGTAAAGATCTTTAATCATCTGTTATATATTACATTTAAAATAATGTAAACTAAAGTTTTCTCATACTATTCCATTTTTTTTAAATGATTTCATTTTATCCAACCCGAAACAATATTTTAAACATAATTAAAAGTACTTATTTTTCGTTTTGAAACGTTACTGATTTTGTGTAATATAGTACATACATCAATACCTTTTAATACAGGCATCATATTTACTTGGAAAAGAGAAAATTGTTGTAATTTTTTTTACATCCAATAAATGATTTTATGATTATTTAATCATATTTTGAAGTATTTAACTGAATAAAATATTTTCATCAACTTTGTGTCTGCATCATTGTAAAAAACCTGTTTACCGTTATGTTCAATCATATGGTTTAAATTCGTCAGTTGCCATCTTGAAGCAATGTTTGTTAGAAGTTTTTGTGAAAATGGTGTTAATATTTTTTTAAGGGGAATAAAACTATAAATAAACTTTGTGTCCGACCTTAAATAAATATATAAATAATATTGGCCTAAATTACTGTGGTTAACTATCACATTAATATATTACCAACTCTTTTCATTAGTGTCATCCAAAGTGATAGATGTCAGCTGTTGGCGTAGTGATATATTAGGGATTACTTGTAGTAACATTTCGAGCTGTCATCTAGGTAAACTTAGCTCGTGAATGAATAATAGGTCTAGGGACTGAGCAGAAATAATCAATTTTATTCAAGTGGCAGCAATGTAAAGTGTGAACTTTGTTCTTCTTATCATAGTTTAAATTAGGAGGGCTATCCCTCCTAATTTAAATCATGATTTAGCCTAGTGCTCTATACCACATAACTTCTTCTTATCATAGTAATAGCCAATAGCCATATTGTATTTGCTCCCTTTTATATGTTTCTTTCGTACTTTTAAAGTATTTTTATTTTATCATGTTTTGTCATTTTAACGTGTTATATTTTAATGTGTTTGTTTTGTACTTTTAATGTAGTGTATAAACTTGAGGTTTTTTTAAGCAGGTGTATCACTCAATTTGTACTAATAACACTCCTATGGAGTGTCTCAAATGGGTATTTTATCATATTTATATTCTATATTGTGTATTCACCTGCGTATACAGTAATAATAATAGTATTTATATAAACCTTTCCTGTACTTTTTTCCATAAGATTTTATATTTAGGCTTATATTTTTAATCTATTTTAAATCTCAAATTTTAAATATTTTCGAAACCTCGAATCTTATATATCTTTAGGGTTTTGAAGGACTCTTCTCTAATATCAATATTTTATCAAGTATAAAACTGTCCACTAAGGCGTTCATTTGTGTACTATCTCTTATTTTTAAAACTGTCATTTTGTTAAGAGGAATCATTAACCATGCCATTGGGTGACAGCCTAAATGTCAAGCTCATTTAGTCTGGTTTGTCATGTGAAAGGTAGGGGGGCTGGGTTGTAAACACAGCTGGGTGTACTATAGACAAATTGGGGGGCAAAAGAGGAAGTTCTTTAAAAAAAACCAATTACACCCATTTAAATTACTGTATAATTGCATCTTTAGTTTTATTACTCTAGAATAGTTTTTTAAACACTTTAAATTAGATGTTGTGTTTACAATATACAGTTATATACAGTAGTTATATTAACGGTTATAGTTTTTATTCTTCTCCTAATATACCATTTTAATTGTTTCTGGATGTTCATGGCATTGTACTTCATATTTTTCCATTTTTAATAGCTACTTTTACTTAAAACTATAGCATAAATACAAAATGTCCAAAATGCAATATACTAAAATATTAAGTTTACACCTCACACTGCTGCCACTGGACAAATATGTAATAATGATGGCTTAAAGCAGAACCGTCATTTACATGATTGGTATCTGTTTTTTGCAGATTTTAGAGGCATACAACGGATCATACAATATTTAAATACTTTCCCGAATATTCTCACTTTTTTTTAAAGGTAACATTATAGCTCATTATTCATGCTTGTAACTATTGTCATATGATGCTTTAATATTACTGTCGATAAATCAATTCTTCAATTACCCCTTTTAAAAGTGACCCTTTTATATACAAGCAAGGTTAATAATATAACTGAATCTTAATATAAGCAGCTATGTCTGTGTTGCCATGCACTTGGGAAACCAGGAGAGCCGGGAAAACACTGATAATTTGCATGTCTGAAAAATCCCAGTAAAACGCAGGGATTTTTTTTAAATCTAGTAAAAATACTACAATATTTGTTAGTTTAGGAATTTCAAGATTTTACATGATTTTTTTTAGTCTAAGAATAAAGCCTCTAAGATATATTAGTGGCAGCTCTGGCTTGAAAAAAAAATAGATAGTTTCAGCCCATTCCCTTCACACTTATCCAATCATAAGGAAATATTCTAGGGAACTATCTACATACCTGAATATATAAAACTAAATATTAGCCAAAGAAATGCACATGTGGTCTGCTCATATGACACTTGCGCATGACTTTATCTGTATTAAAACAAAGGATAAATGTGAAAACTTTTTTCTCCCAAACTTTATTGCACCCAAAGATAATTTCATAGTTTTAAAAAAAAAATGCTGTGGGAACTTAGTGTTGGTGAGGTATTTGCCTATTTTCATCCATCAACATTTTAACACACATTGAAAGATTTTTTTTTTTTTTTGCTCTATCAGATGGTAGAAGTGATAATCTTGTAAATTTCCTTTCTTGTCTTATACGAATGCACCACAAGTTGTCTTGTTTCACAGCCTGTCCGACCCCAAACACCCACAGTTGGTCCAAGAATGATGATGGGAACTACCCCGTTGCGGCAGCAAACACCCATAACATCGGCTACCCCCACCATAGTGACCTCCACGGCAGCCTCCACGATGAGAGTGTCTGCCCCCTCCTCGCTCCCAGCACCACCCCTTCACATCCGTCAGCCCACACAAGTTCAAATCAGGGCACCAATCTCCACCACCACAGTTACGACTACCGCCGCAGTAATCAGGCCCCCCGCCATGATGCACACCATCAAGACAACCGCCACCATCCCAAACAAATCTACTGTAGCGATGCAGTCAAAACCCCCAGCGCCTTCATTGCTGCCGAAACCAACTGCCAAAGAGAAAGAGAAAAAATCATTTTCTCATGCAGGATACACGTAAGGAGAAGTCTTATTTTTGAAGTACTTTAGATTAACATAAAAATGTAATAAAAAACAGTCTTGTTTAAATATTTTAAAATTCAGTTAGTTGAAAATACCTTTAAATAATATCACTTATTATTGCCATCACTACTATTACTTGGGAATCAATAAAATTACTTTAGTTGTTTTAAAAAAACTCATGCTCCTAAATTTATTAAACTGGCTACTGTGAATTTAATTTTAACCTCTGTGGTGAGGCTTTGTACAGTATTCAAAATATTTATGAAAATGGGTGTTAAAGGATCAAAGCAATTCCAATATGGCCCCACAATGTTACATACACACTTTATTATTTTAAATTTGAATAATGAATAAATTTTTATAAGTAAACCTTAACTGAAAATTCCAAATCACCCCAAGGATAGCACCTAGCTTAAGTGGGTGTACAGCTCAAACCAGACACCGCATTGTGGCGCAGCTTTCAGTATTCTACTTAAAAAAACAACTAGAATTGAGACCAGGAACTCCCTTATTTTATGTTTTGAAAAATGCAAAGAATTTGTAAAGTAACTATTTTAAAATGAATAAAACTATTAAAATGATCTCAATTTTTGTATTATCAATTGGGAAATGGCAAACACCTCATTTCAGTATGATTTTAGATAACCACAAATACTTTCAAAATTCCTTAAATTTTGATCTGGAGTTCTTATTTTAGAGTGTGAATACTGCTTGTTGTGATATCCTCAACATAATTATAGGTCGCCTTTAGCATCCTTCTTTTGTTCTTCACATTTTCCTCAATCCATATTCATATTTTAGATTCACAAAATAATGTATCTAACCCAACTCAAATATTTTTAAAAATTTTTTACATCCATTACTGTTTCCAGCTTATGGCCTGGGTCTTTTTTTTATTCGTCATATTTTCTACTACAGACCAGTTGTAGCTTCATGTGCCTTATAAATTATAATATAACTTAAGACTAGGACAGGCACAACATCCGGTCCCCGGCCGTTAATTCATCACTGTGGAAGGGTAAATCCACATTTCACTAATGATACATTTTTCGGTCATGCCGGGAATCAAACCCGGAACCCTTAGCTCACTAGACAGAAATGCTACCAACCAAGCTAAGGTGTCGGGATTCCCAACTCAAATATTGATAGTAATAAAATTGCACCCCTTTGGACGCAGGATGATCTTCTTATACATCCACGTTATTTGTTAAAATTTAATACAGCTGATGAATAATGTAAAGAAAAATAAATTGAGATGGTGGGCTCAATGGATTGTGTGAAGTGATGATAATGTCAAGGAAGAGGATCCTTAAGGATATTCGATCCTTGAGGTTATTCGAAAAAATCATATATGTGACTCAAATCCTTAATTCTTTATTTATTATGTTTATTTATTTTATTCAAGTGAAATTTGTTTTATTGCTCTAATACTGCTTATGGCTGGTTCAGACCAATAATTTAACCATAGTGAATGGATTATAAGAAAGAATGTTAACGCTTAGGTACTATTTTTTGAGATCCCTATTATTCTATTATATTTATATTTCCTCTCATGTTCATAATTTTTTCCACTATTCGAATTTGCGATTTGAGATTCGAAGGCAATTTGGTGATTCAGATTCAAGATTCAAATTTGTAAATTTGTGGATCTGAACCACCTTTTTAGAAATGAGTAATTAATAACTCGAGATTTACTTTTCTTACTCAAAATTTCAATTCGTGTTTTACTAGAGGACAAACATATTCACATTTCCTGTTCAACTGAGAAAGGTATCTCTACGTGTACATATTTCCAATCTTCCTCTAATGTTGCCAACTTATACGTCCAGTGTGCTGTGAGGATTTGCGACAAAGAATAGTGTACCATGAATAGAAAAGGATTAAGAACCACAAGTCTAAACCATTGGCTAACAAGCATCACTTGAGTAATTTGATAATCTGATTTTTTTTAAATCCTCAAATATCCTTAAGGATTCAAAGATTTTAGGGGCCCATCCCTAGCTGTAACACACAATTTAGTGTTACCTGCAAATGGAGCATATAGCCTAGTTTACTATGTTAAAATAAATTTTATTTTCAATTCTAAATTTACATATAAAGAACTAACTTAAGTCTTAAATGAGGATAAATTTGATATCTGGCGAGTAACAATGCTCATGAATTATATGCATTTTATATTTTACCAAAATAATATTTCACAAACAATATATATAGTGTGCAATTTACACACTTTATTTTGGTCTTTGGTAATAACATTTATTGAATTTATACTTTTACCTATTTATTTCTCACCTTGTGCTGCTTATTTCCAGAGGTGATGATGACATAAATGATGTAGCAGCAATGGGTGGTGTAAATTTAGCCGAAGAAACACAAAGAATATTAGGATCAACAGAATTTGTCGGTACACAAATTCGTTCATGTAAAGATGAAATATTTCTTCATTCGGGTCCTTTGCAACATAAAATTAGACAAATTGGTAAGTTGTTACTAAAACTATTGATTATTACTTCAATGTAGCTGCAAAACCTTATGGACGAAACAAAACCAAGTATGACAATATAGTTAGAATGTAATGCATCACTAAAATTAATTCTAATCAGTTTAATCATTTGATTTATGTTTAAATGGAGATATTGGTTTTGCTCTGTGGTCTGGTGGTCAGAGTTTATGGCTACAGATCTAGAAGTCTCATGTTTGATCCCTGGTACCTCCATATTTTTTGTGAAGCAATATGTCTGGAACAGGGTCAACTTGATCTTGTGAGGACAAATGAGTATTTGAGTAAAAAAGTAACGGCTCTGGTGTATAAAACTCAGATTAATGACTGGAAGGTTTGTTGTGCTGACCACATGACACCTTCTAACTGCAGAAGTTGGAACTATCTTCGCCAATAGACAGGCTGCTCGATTGGTATGGCTCAGTTGAGAGTTGAAGCCTTGGAGGAGCTATTATATGCATTGAAATTTTTATCAATACTTATTATTTTGTCTTTCAAACAATTAAAAATTGATTGGTTTTTTAATGCCTATTACTTTTCATTAGGTTACTACTTATTTTTCAAATCAAATAATGTTTAATTTCAGTTGCGAGCTATGGTTTGGAAGAACCGTCTTCTGATGTTGCGGCACTTATATCCCACGCAGCTCAGGAGAGACTTAAAACAATTGTTGAAAAACTAGGTGTAATTGCAGAGCATAGAATAGATTTAATTAAGGTACGTTTAGTTATTATTTTATTGCCAGTGTACTACAGTTCAGTTTTCTTAGGAAGGGCCTTTTCGAAAATACAAACACATTTTTGCGCTCAACATTAATGACACTTTACTTATTTGTGTTATTTATAGGTATTGATAATATCTAACAGAAGTAACAGCATCAGAAAATGTGACCTGACTTATGAATACATGAAAGTAGATTTAGTAAATTGTCTAGTTGTCAAATAAGGCCCCTCCTATAAAAAATTGGTTAGTAGCTAGCTATTAGCTAGTCTAAGAGGACAATATGAGTGTTAATTTTAAGGAAATACGCTATCATTTTCCCAATTAAAGGCGTGAAGACGAAAATAACATTGTAACCAAACAGGGTGTACATAAAGACATACAAGTGAACCTCAATAGCACAGCTTAGCCCAAAACACTCGGCTATAGATTAGTCTCCTAGCTAGGGCTCTGCGGTTCCCTGAAAAGCAAGCTTTGTTTCTGATTACGGCTAGACTATTATAGTTAATTAATCACTTTACTTGAATTGATTAAAAGATCATGAGGCATTGGATGAATCTATTTATATATAAATAACTTATGAAGACCAAATCTGAGGTTTTAGGGCAAAAAAAGGAAGCATCGAAAATTTTAGGATTACGATTGATTTGCGATTATTTTTCTAAACGTAAGAATTCAGGGTACTGACTCAGGAATCAAGTTTGATGACTATACTTAGATAAAAACATATTAACCTCTCAATTGTGAATTTTATTAACTACTTAAACCCTTACTGAAGATTTACTTAATTTCTATAGTACATTAATTCAAGCTTGTGAAAGCATTATTAATTACTGATGACTGATGCCATTGCACACACACTGCAGCACACTTCACATGTGGACGACTAAATATGTACCCAATAGAGAGGTTAAATGTAACTGTTGAGTTTATGATAAAATACAGTAAATGCTATAATAGCATCGAAATATCAAAGTGTGTGTAAATATGTGTTAGTGTTTTTACTTTTGTTTATACTTTTATTTGTGCTCTACCATTTTCCTAATTTTCTTTCATTTTTATTTATTAGAATATTATTTGAAATTGAAAGTTTAACTTAGTGGGTGGTCACTGCTCTTGAAAACCTGGTAGAATACATCAGTTTTATTTTTTACACTTACATACATATTATTCTTCAAGCTTCACAGCTAAAGACAACTTAATCAGCCATACGTGTTTTAATTGTCTAAATAGATAACATTATTCTGAAATGTGGTTACCTTTAAAGAACCAGAATAAAAATAAAAAGGCGAAGTTCTGATGTTAAAATTGTATTGGAAACAAACCAGGTGAATAAATTAGACCGGCTGTTTGAATGGTAGTTATTTAGTTGGAAGTGTTTTATATGGCAGGTTGACTGCACAACTCTTTTGAATGATAGCCAGTTGGAGGTGAACAGCAGGTTGACTGCACAATGCTCATTTTGACTGTTAGTTAGTCAGTTGGACATGTTTTATA
Source organism: Timema poppense (assembly GCA_902141375.1). NCBI lineage: Eukaryota > Metazoa > Arthropoda > Insecta > Phasmatodea > Timematidae > Timema > Timema poppense. Next base: position 112,987 of record CABFOV010001131.1, read on the forward strand.
TGGCAGGTTGACTACAACTCTTATGTTTATTTGATAGTTAGATATTTTGAAGTGTTTTATGTGACAGGTTGAAAGCATAGCTGTCATGTTTGATTAGTAGTTAAACACTTATAAGCTATGTTTGATTGATGGTTAAACAATTGAAAGTGTTTTTTGTGACAGGTTGATTGCATAGATGTCATGTTTGATTGATAGCTAAACATTTAGAAGTGTTTTATTTGACAGATTGATCACATAAATGTTATGTCTGATTGATAGTTAAACATTTGGAAGCGTTTTATGTGACAGGTTGATCTATAAATGCTATGTTTAATTGATAGCTAAAAATTGGAAATGTTTTATATGATAGACTGCTGAGGACAAGGAAATCGAGATTTGAATCTTGGTCCGGTGAACTGGGGGTGGTTTTTTCTAGGGGTGTGCGAATAGAGTTATTTATTGAATTGAATATTTCAAATCAAATATAAAAATTTCGAACGGATGCTGAATATTACAAATAGAATAGTAGATTTTTCTTATATTTTTGATAAAAATCATTTAAATTATTAAATTCCTATTGAAAATGTGGTTCTATATTTAAATATGTGAAATGCAAAAAATTTACTTCAAAACATTGCTATTTGAGCTGTTATTAATAAAAAAAAAGACTTAATTTAAAATAAAATTTCATGAAATTTAGAGGAACTTTTGATCCAGTTTTTTAGACAAAGGGTTTCACCTAATTCAAATTTTTTAAATTCTATTATAAGTTTTTATATTTGGAAGAAGATGCAGGAAAGGTGGATAGAAACATATAAAAGGGACAAACACAATATGGCCTTTACAGTGAAAAGAAGAACACAGTTCACACTTTACATTGCTGCCAATGGACAAAGAGGTAATGGTTGCCTCTTGAAAGAAAATCGATCGTCACCACCCAATCCCTCGACCCAGGTTTCATTCTATCGGAACTCATCAGGAAGGAGTGTGAAACATGCAATGACACCAGTAAACATACTGGACTCTAAGATATTTATGACACCACTATTAGCTCTTTCTATTTGGAGTTTTGAATCGAATATTCGGCCGTTAATTATTCGAAATTATTAAAAAATTTGAATACTCGCACACCCCTAATTTTTTCTAAGTAGTTTTACACTCTCACTCCACCCAAATGTGGGTTCACTTCCTCTAAATTCATCCTTCCCAACTCCTAACCCATTAATGTAAAACCTGAAGGGGTAATAAGACACGTGAGATAATAATACAAATAATTATGTGACAAGTGTATTGTTTGATTAATAGTTAGGCAGATTTTTTAATTTTTTTTTTTGTGCCAGGTTTATAACATAGCTGTCATGTTTGATTGATAGTAAGTTGTGTTTTATGTGGCAGGTTGACCCTCGATATGAAGTGACACAGGATGTGAAGGGTCAACTCAAGTTCCTAGAAGAGTTAGACCGCGTTGAGAGGAAGAGGCATGAAGAGCAGGAGAGAGAGTTACTGTTGAGAGCAGCCAAGAGCAGATCCAAGTCTGAAGATCCTGAGCAGGCCAAGCTCAAAGCTAAAGCCAAAGAAGTGAGTCTGGGTTTGAATCGGCCATGATTACATATGGAGTATCACAATTGAAGAAAATATTACTTTGAGGTTTCATTCTGAAGTATTTGAATGAATGCAACATTAATAGTTTCTTAAATAACACAGACTTATTTCAAAAATAGTTTCTTATTTTTATTTAAAAAAATAAACCCACGGAAAAAATCTCAAGAATAATTTCTTAAATAAGCTCAGACTTATTTCCAAATATTTTCTTATTTTAATTTCCCATGGAAAATGGTGTGGAAATGCAAGTAACACAAACATAGCTGCTCATTATTATTTAATAATCCTTTCTTGGTATATGATGTGAATATATATAATATATCTCTATATGGTAAACCTCTTTTCACTTTATGAGGTAATTGTATTATATTTGGAAGAAAGAACAAGAAAGAAACATATCTATTGTTTATATTTTATGATTATTAAATATTAAACTTATATTATATACATGCAATAACCACAGTCAAAGCTTAGAGAAATAGTTTATTCTATTGGATACCTCATCAATTCTTTGCTCCGATTTCAAACCATTCCCTTTTCGTTATAGAATTAAATTTTTCCTCTGCTAGGCTCATAACGGTGTTGATATTGAATGTAACCTTCTTTTTAGAAATATAGTCCTCTACTATCGCCCATATAAATTTTATGGGGTTGAGATCGGGATGGTATGAGGATAGACGTAGAACAGAATGTCTTTATTTGGCTAGTAGTGAATCTTTCATACATGTATTACATCATGGTTTGTGCATTCAAATAAGTGAGTACAATCCTGGCTCAAGCATATTATTACTGACGGTAATATTGTGTTTCATGCAATTTATTAAGACTATTTTACATGAAGATGATGTTGGTGGTGGGTCTAATTAAACGTTGTGGTAGGGTGCGTTGTCAATAACCAAGGTGGCTACAGACGGGGAAAACAGGGGAAACCTGGTAAAGTCAGGGAATTTTGGATTGCAGGGAAATCAGGGAAATGTCAAGGAATTTATCTAAAAATAAGGAAAAGTCAGGGAATTAAAAAATATGTCTAAAATATCCAATTAATTTTGCAACCAAACACTAAAAAAAAGTTAATAATACCTAAATAAAATAACATCTTATTTTTTTAAATAACTGATAAAACTGTTTGTTTAGTAGATACAATTTTTTTTAACGTGTGATTAATAATAAATAAAACAAAAGTCATCATCCACCATTAAAAGTGGAAAAAAGTAGTCAGGGAAAATTGAAAAATGTTGCCTGGAAAAGTCAGGGAATTTTGTAAGATATTTTTTTGTAGCCACCCCGATAACTAATACACGGTCAGGTGGCATAATTGTGGATCAATTTGTTTGCTATCCATTTTTCATGGAATAAAATTGTGTTTAAAGATGACAGTAAGCACCACACGGCTGCTCAATACATTCCTATGTTACTGATAATTCTGGCTTGTCCTTAAACTAGCCCGCGCGTGCACAATTATAACAGTTCCATGTTAAACCTCATCAACCATATTTTCACCCTTTTCTGGATAACTTGATTCCTTATCCTGTTTCTCTTGCTCCTCACTAATGAAATTCCCATAGCCTCCACTTTTATAGTCTCTCCCACATACCAACTTGTTTAAGCTCTAAGTAGTTTCTAACATTTGTTTTTTCAGATGCAACGAGCAGAGATGGAAGAATTGCGGCAGCGGGAAGCAAACTTGACAGCGTTGCAAGCAATTGGTCCAAGAAAGAAACAAAAGTTGGAGCCCAGTGGTACAACAGGCAGTTTAGGACAGGTCAGTAAGTTCAGTATTTATAAAATAAGCTTAGTTTTATACTCGTCAACAAAATAGACTATCATGGCATTGTGTGTAATATATAAATCAAGTCTCTTCCTAATGAGCTTAAATTATTTCAAATGCATGCATTTTAATCAAAAATAAGTTGAATAAGGTTTTTTTTTTCATTAGAATCTTTCCTTTATCTACGAAACATGAATTTGAATCAGAACATTATAAAACATTGGTATAATTTACTTCTACATTGAGTGATAAGTTAACTGTCTTGGATCTCTATTTTAGGCTAAGCCAATAGTAAGCATTGTAATAACTTTAATAAAATAATTCAAAATTTGGGAATTTTTTTAAAATTTCTATTATATTGAATTTGATTTTTCAAATCCTCGAATCATGACTATCCTTAAGGATGCCTCATGGTAGAGCACTAAAACGTGTTGCAGACATTTAGAAATCCCACATAATGAAGTTGTTTGTTATTTTTTAATATCACTTTCAACCAAACGCAGGTGAAAATGATTGGTTTTTGACCGTATAAAACGTTTAAATTTAATTTCATTTGGCCTGAAAAAGGTTGTAAATTTAGTGAATCCACCCTTTAGTGTAACTGTACTGGTAATTCAGTAGGTCATTGTTAGTTGATGGAAGAATCTGTGCTGTGTTTCTGATATTCAAAAATGTAAGGAGTGCCTGCACATCAAAACGTTCCGCCTAATAAAACTGTTGAGTTTGTTAAGTTTTCTACCTCATGGTATATTCAAGACCTTTTAGTTTTCATGGTGAGCACCTTCAAAATGTACACTTCATATTATGTGTGAGGCTCTACTATAGTCAGGCCAATAGGTTAATATTATTTACTTAAAACTGGTATGAGTTTCAACAATTTATGCTCTTAATGTGTTTTGGTTTTGTACATCCGTAACTCTTTAAGAAAGTTTTACCAGAAATTGAAGTTATCAAATTTATCATTGTACCTTGTCTTGTATGTTTCAGCCTGGCACCAGTGGGTTAAGTAATACCAACAATAACTTCAATAGGACACAGGTATATTTAAGTTACTTAGTTTATTAACACTCTTTACACTTTGTACCTTTATCAGCTCTACTCTATCCAATCACAAGTCTCGGATTGCAAAAACTTCAGGCTTTATCAAGTGATCAACTTAAATATTACCTAACTTTTTAAGACTACTAGTGTCTAGTACAAAACTAGTAGGCAGTGACAATGGTGCTACTAGACAACTTGATTAACTAAGATCTCTTTACAATCTACTACAGAAGGCATTTCCTTTCAATGTTTGATGGGTTATGATGTTGGGAACATACTAAGAGTAGAGATTGACAGTTGGTAAATTTTAGAGATAGGTCGAATCCACTATTTCTCGAATCCAAATCTACATTTTATTTTCGAATCTCGAATCCAAATCCTAGCAAATCGTTATAAATTTTACAAATGGACTTATGTTACACAATATAGGCCTAAAATGTGAATTAAGATTTATTTCAATCGTGCTTTCAATTTTAATCAACCCCAATCCCCCTCGCAAAATACAGGTTAAAATCCAGCCAAATTAAACAATGTAGACTCATATTATTGTTTAAAAATCAAATCAAATCAATCAAAATTTGAGTGTCTTTTAGTTATTATTCTGATATAACTCTGTAAGGAAAACCTCTTTTCGCTTTATGAGGTAATTGTATTATATTTGGAAGAAGGTACAGGAAAGGTGGATAGAAACATATAAAAGGGGGGACAAACACAATATGGCCTTTACAATGAAAAGAAGAACACAGTTCACACTTTACATCAATTTTCTTTAAGAGGCAACCATTACCTCTTTGTCCATTGGCAGCAGTGTAAAATGTGAACTGTGTTCTTCTTTTCATTGTAAAGGCCATATTGTGTTTGTCCCCCTTTTATATGTTTCTATCCACTCTTCCAAATATAATAACAATTTATTAAGTAACCGAATGATTTATAAGTGGAGATGCTGATATTATATCAATTAAATATACTATCCTTACTATTCCATTTTAAAAATTGTTTATTTAGTAAATCAAGTGGAAGCTCGAAAATGGTGAACCTACAAAACTTTCGATCTTGATCTCAATCTTGAGCTCGGAATATGAGTACTCGCAGAGCCTGAATTTTTTTTTTACCAAAATACAACTTTTTACTTACCACAGATCGAGATTTTTATTTTCAACAAATTATGATCCAGCCCTTTATTTAACGACTTTTTATTTAGCGAAAACCAATTGTTTTATTTACCACAAATCAAGATCTCTAGCCATAACACTAACTACAACCTAATTGGAGAGTTAGTCCTCTTTCCAGACTATTTAAAATATTGCTCACATCTACCACTACATTTAACTCGTTTTAAACTAGCAAATTATTTTAATTTTTTAATTGAAATGAGTGGGAAAGCTAAGTCTAGATTAAAATTATAAATCTGAAAAATATATATAAACCTAATATAGAAAATTATTTTAAAATTATTTTCCTGTCCTGTTCCTGCAGAAAATGGTTATTTCATGTCCAAAAATTTCTCAGAGTAAGAATGTCATTCTCGCACAGGTCTACTTATAGTTTAATCTAAAATTAGGACAGGAACAACATCCAGTTCCCGGCCGTTAATTCATCATTGTGAAAGGGTAAACCCACATCTGACCATTGATAAATTTTTCGGTCATGCTGGTAATAAAACCCAGGATCCTTATCATAGTAGTCAGACATGCTACTGAATGAACTAAGGAGTTGGATGGCATAAATATTATTAATAAGCTCAAAATAAAATTGAGGGTATATATATCTTATGTTAGTTTAAGCTTTTTTATGACTTAGAGTTGTTTTCAGAATATTAAATATCCTAAATTCAATAAAAAACATTTGTATTGTTTGAAAGAATTCAACCCTTTAGCTCAATCGATAGTGTGTCTGTCTACTGAGCTAAGGGTGTGGGGCTCGATTCCCGGCATTGCAGAAAAAGTTATCATTGGTGAAATGTGGATTTACCCTTTCACAGTGATGCATTAACGGCGGGTTACTGTATGTTGTACCTGTCCTAGTCTTAAGCTAGATAGATTATATATGAGGGATATGAAGATACGGCAGGCTGGCAGTGGAAAATATATGGCTTGAATTAAAAAAATTGAACCAGGCTACATGCTGGAAACAGTAATGGAGGGTTAAAAAAAAACATTGCTTGAAAGTATTATAAGTAATGGTCAATTGTATACATTTATTGAGATTTAATCTCTAGTTGAGATATTTTGTGGAAAAAAAAATAGCTTAACTGTGAGTAGCTAATCACAGACCTTTTATTTCAGCTACCAATCCGGCCACGACTCAAGAGGGTCAACCTCAGGGACCTCTTTTTTCTTTTGGAACAAGAAAAGGAGACATGCCGGACACCTTTGCTTTACAAAGCTTATCTCAAGTGATGATTGTGGTGTTGTGTTCACGAGGTAAGATTGCAACTGTTTGACTGTCTCGAAGATGTCAGCTTACACCTGTATGTTTGCTATGTGCTTCGCGCTGTGCCGATGGAAATGAAAGGATATGATCGAAAGTCCACTGCCACTAAGCTGAAGTGAAGCACTAAACTTCCTGGTGATCCTACGGAAAGGCTCACCATTCTCTATGCGCTGCTCCCAGGTAGACACTTAAGAAGAGGCATTCTTTGCAGACATTGGAATGTAGTTTGGAACAAGCTCCTTATAATGGTTTCAAGTTTGCTGGGTTGGCAAAATAATGTGTTCAAATCGACTTTTAATAACATCGTTACCATAATAATAATATATAAACATGTATGTGTGTGAACATGATTTTTGTTATACTTCTACTTTATAAATGAATTTTAAATGAAAGTACTCTTTGAACAATACTTTCATTTCATCACTGTAGATAAAAGGAAATTGAATACTAAATTTTACTCTATATACAAACTTAATTTTTCTACATTTCATTACAAAAATATGTAAAACATAATTTTAATTACTTCAAAGCTAGTTTTAATATAGGGACTGAATTAAACTGTCTAAAATAATATATAATTTAGACTCCCGATATTTTTTTAACCCCTTATTAGCTTCATATCATGAGTTTTTTTAAAACTCCATCAATACTAATAAGTGTGTTGATTATTTATTACCTAACACATTTTTCCTTTTCTCTATAATGTCTATGTTCAAACTTTTATGACTATAGTTTCGTTTCACATATTAAATTCTTGACTGAGGATGGGAAGTATCTGTGTGTACTAGTTGCACACCCAAAATATAATTTTCATAAACAACTAAAATGAGACAAATTGTTTAAAAAATTAGTTCTCAAGACTTTTTTTTTTCTTGTTGATTTCATTATCAAGTTGTGCAGACAGCAATCTATTCCAAGTTTTAACACAATAAAATTGACATTTGGTACCTTTAAAAACAATTTCTATTCAAATAAGAAAATAGAAAGTAAAATGTTCCAATAGTCTGAAAAGAAATATATGTGCGTTCAAATAAAACATACATGTATACATCCCTCATCCTTAGTTTTTTTATACTTCTTGCAAACATAATTACTTACTTGTTTCATTAGTAAATAAATGTTGTATAATTATAATGTTGATTTGGATGTGTCATTTAGACAAACATCCACAGTTAAGGCAACAACATTCCAGTTAGCATTGTCAAAATTGACTTTGGAATCTTTTTTTGGCATCATGTCATCATCAATGTGTCTTTGTTGTTTAGCTTTTTTTTTTAATGACTGTAAAATTGGGCAAGATTTATTTTTCTACAACTTTATTTTGATTTTCTGTCTAACTTATAGACAAATATATATTTGTATATAACAGGACTTAGGGGATAATGTCAAAAAAGGGAGTTGTGCTAATGATTTTTAACTTGAGATTTAAATTTATATACAATTATTTTGAATTCATTAGTATGATTGTAGACAATCTATGTAGTCTCTTGTGTTGAACACAGGCTATAGCTCCCGTGTACAAAATTCATTCATGAAATGGTAATACCATTTTGGTTTGGTTGTTTACTTTGTAAACACAGCATGACCACAACTTTATTTTTATTTATCTAATCACCATGCTAAATCTTGGTGAATAATTGGTGGGAATTATAAATAGCATGATTATTTATCACACAATCATTGCTAAACTTAACAAATTGATAAACTGCAACTTTGCTTCCATTTTATTTAGACCAACCATTCATATAGAGTGTCACTATGATTTTAATTATTCATAACATATAGTAGAAAAATGAAAAACATATTATTGTTTTGAATCAAAATATGGCTATCTGCTGTAACAAATGCTGTTTTGGGACGATCTTCTGGTGCTATCTCGACTTGATGATAGGCGGCTGCCATGTCGAGAGATGAGAACAATGTTGCTCCTGACAAACCTTCAAGTATGTCATCCATACGTGGCAATGGATAGGCATCTTTGACAGTCAGTTCGTTAAGTTTTCGGTAGTTACAACAGAAACGAACGCCACCATCTTTTTTTGTTGTAAGTACTATAGGTGATGCCCATGGTGAGGTAGATGGACTCACCTTCCCTTGTTTCTCCATGTCACTGATGTCCTATACAAATGTATTCCCGGTATTTATATGCAACGCGTCGATAACCAATAACCAAAAGTAAAGTTGGGTCAAATCCACTAGTTAACGAATCTGAAAAAATGTATGAACATTGAGGAAAGATAAATATAAATGAATGATAGAAAATAGAAATAATAACTAAATGTTAACATTCTTTCTTATAATGCATTCATCATAACATTCAATTAAATGTTAACGATCAGGCCCGAGAGCAGTAGTTTAAGTTCAGCCTATAATTATAATTGGTCCTAAACCACCAATAAGCTCTAAAAAATAATAATTTATTTTTAAGGATTTGAGTCTTGAATCCAAAATTTTCTCAAAGATTCGAGGGCCCATACCTGCCCCCTTCTGGGGATTAGATTAAACACTACATTTCAATTTTAAATTAGTTTTTCTTCCCAGAGAAACAAACCAAATTTAATTTATTTTCCGGTTGTAAAGTTATTCATTAATTCAGCGCTACTAGTAATAATATTAGGGGTGTGCGAAGTCCTCTTTTTCAATTTGAAGTGAACTCAAATCAAATAGATAAAATATTCTCAAAGCCTAACCAAAGTTTTTTTTTTTTACACTTTGAAAAGATATTAAATTGTGGTTATTTAAATTACTTTATGAACTAAAGTCCCTTGGAAAATATTTTATTGCACAATTGTTTGTTATATTTTTTTCAGTCTGTTAAATCAAGTGATTATCATAACATGCAGTTCATTTACATAAGTTTTTTTTCAATTGAATATTAATTTGTAATGTACAAAACAACTCAGAATGGCAGTAATTGAACATAAATTGAGTAATTTAGCTGTCATTTTTATTGTCAAAGCGTTGAAGCCATAAGTTTTTTAGAAGCCGAGTCGAATTTCCAAAGCTTCACAGACCCTTATATAATATTAAACATGAAAGAGTAGGGATGTGTGAGAACCAATTTTTTTCAATTCAAGATGGGAATATAAAAATGTATCAAGACACGAGAACAAGACGAGAAAACGTCCTTTAAAGGTACAAAAATGTAAATTATGTTTATTAAAGTAAATATATAGTTTATAGAGTTCCTTTTTGACATTTGAGCTGGTGCTTGCTTTAGATTATCTTATGGTTCATTCAAACACTCGATATATACACTCATACACATTTTAAATGCAATTAATAAAATAATAAATAATGATAGGTAGTTTTACAATGAACAATATTTATAACCAAAACATTTCTTAATAAAGGCTGTTTTTTGGGGGGAAATGCAGTATTATTGGAAATAATAAATTCCTGGTTTGGTTTTAAAATTTCTTAGGCTGTTTTTTTTTTCAATTATTAGTATTTCTCGAATTTTCGAGATTCATTTTTTAACTTTTGAGCCTCACACATCCCTATGAAAGAGGGATGAAAATGACTAAGAAACACAAACCTTCTCGTTTATTTGCTTTTATTCCTATTTCCTGTACATTCTACATTATATTATGTACCTAAAATTGAAATTAGAAATGTCTTGGAGGTTGTATGATTAATTCACTGTATTGATTCTCCAATGTATAATATTAAATGGATAGGCTCATTTAAGTTAATACTTAGTTGTAATGTTTTCCCCCCTTGTACTTGTCATGATGTGAATAGTAATTCTTTTATTTTTGTAATTAGTTCACAAAACATTTTTATATAGAAAATGCAGCCTGTAGTACATTTCTTTGGTTGACCGTTAATCAAATTTAATGCAATGATATAGAATCGAATAAATAAAGAAAAGTCTTTGCAATTGCTAAAATCAATTAATTATAGACCAATGTTCATACATTAAATTAATGGCCTATGTCAAGTTTGTTCTCACACTCTAATGAGCCTGAATTCAAAATTGAAAAAAAAAAATCATTTTCTTTTACATTATTTGAATCCAATATTTTCTCAAATCCTTGACTATCCCATCTCCATGTTAAGCTATTTATAATCAATGGTTTTTAACCCCCCCCCCTCCCCCCAATTATTATTAATTTGGCCATTCACCATTTTGATTTGATTCAAATTATCAGCACAAAATGGACATGTAAATTTTATTTCTTTCAATGCACAGCTGAAAAGGCAACATTTAACCATTTCTTTGGTGTATACGTGTGCCATTGAAATAAAATTGTTACTAAAAATATAAATTTTAAATTAACATTTTACACCTCAACCATATAAATACCACCTTATATTTATTCCACTCTTTACATTTGTGTGAATGTTAAAACAATTTCGGTTTGGGTCTAACTTGTAATATGTGGAAATCTGAAGTGTTTGTGCAACAATTGTAAAGCGTTTAAAGGAAAAGGGAATGTACCTCTTTTAGAATTGAATTCCTGGGAGCAGAAGTAAATTCTAAAATTGTTGAGTCAATGAACTAATGTTTTATAAAACAATTTGTACACATTAAACATATATGGGCGAATCATTATTTGCAAATAACCTAACATGTATGTTTGCAATTAAAAAAAAAAGTGTATCTGGTATCATGTGTTTTGTGATGACTACCCCAAGTGCAATTGTGTTAATGCTCTGTAGTGTCATGCAATCCACTTGCATCTGTGGACCTGTCAGTTGTTTGCCACGCGAGTGCCTATATCATCTTCAGCTGATAGGTGGCATGGACAAAAATAATGTGATTGATTGTCGATATGTTATCCATAGTGAAGAAATGTTGAATCATATTTGTAATAATCTACAGATCAAGAATTTGGCACATTGACTGATGTAATTTTTGTTTCTTAGATGAAGTTCTTTTTTCAATTAATTTCTATAAAAACAAATTTTTACACTTCGACTAGGATTATTGTAGTATTGTATTTTTTAAGAAAATGTGTCCTGTAAATATTGCTAAAAATGTAAATAATGACGTAATGTATCCAGTAGTTGACTAATGATAGGGATAAATTGTTATTTTGTATAATGATTGGGGGCCATTCTCTGAAAAATAAATATTTATTAAGTCATGATATACAATTTGGTGTATTTGACTTGGATGATCGTCCTACGTTATAGGACATTTGTAAATATTTTTCAATCAAATCCTGGGATTATAACTATGAAATTTGCACTGTTATGACACAGGCATAAGATTTAAGATGGAAAAAGAAATTTATGAGTGTGATAACTAAATGTCAGAATTCATCTAGATCTAGTGTTTGTAGGCTGTTATTGTTAAAGTAAATATTTTATAATTTTGGTAAATTGCTTGTTATTTTTCATTTTTGTTTTATAAAACTGTGTGTCTTTTACTTTATTACAAGATTCCCTATTCCCTTATACCATGCCTGGTACTAAAGAGTTGGAATATTATTTAGGCTTATCGTCATCAACTTCTTACAGCCTATGGCCGGGTCTGTTTAGTAAATGCCTCCATCTCTCCTTAGTCGCCCTCAGGCTTGAGACTTAAAGATTCTCAAATTCCCCAAATAGTATATTAAATTCAGGAACTTTGAGAGATGCCCATAGAGAACAAAAGTTTTTAATTTGAAGATATTACCGGCCTAGACTCCAAAGCCTAGTTAATTTTACCAATACACAGAACTTTTACTCAGTGATTTATTAGTTCTTGCCAATAGGACAAAGCACACTTAGAGAAAGATGCAGGAAGAATCCATTGCACTAAAGAAACACATACTCCCTTACATAAAAAAGAGGAACTAGTGTCAAATGAACCTAAAAAGAAACCTAGCCAACTGTTGTAGCAGCAATAAAAAAATAATCTTTGGCTCAGGCCTAGTTTTAGACCTCACCCAAAAGGACATGAATTCCCGCATAAATCTAAACCTGTTGGCAGTCTGCAGCCACTACTTTGCAGAGAAAAAAAAAGTCCATTGAGCCTAACATTCAATCTACACAGAAATTTAGCAGTCTTAACCGACAAAGGTGGAATAGAGCCACTACTACTCTGATTCAATGAATTAGGTGCTTGCCCCACTAAAACAAACAGCTATAGTTTGCATTCATATACGAAACAATGACTAGCATTGCATTTGCAGATGAGAATAGGGTGATAATTAAAAAAGCACAATAAATTTTTTACAATGTAGTTCTTTAATAAGTCTACATTATCTTCAGACAAAACTTTTTACATCAGGGTACACTCATGTCTCAGATTTATTCACTGCTAATCTGCAAATGAAAGCTTCATTTAAAATGATTTGACTAAACTCTATACACACCTCAGCCGCTTGTAAGATACCCACACACCAAAGACTAGAAATAGTCATTTTATAGTCTAACTTTGACAGTTGAATGATACCTTGTTTTAGATGTGGCGCAGCAGTGCAAATTTTCTTGTTCATTTTAATTATATCAATAGCAAGAAGAGGCTTTGGTCCATCATTATTGCACTAAATCTTATTTGCATAAGATAATGTACAAACTATTTTATACAAACAATTGTTGGGAAGCTTCAGGAATTTTATTATATCAGAATACTAATTAAACTTGTATGACAGATCAAAATCGAGGTTGTGTAATTTTATACATTACTATATCCTCACAAAGAATTAAATCTGTAGCTTAACACTTTCAAAACAATACTTTGATTTAGATGTGTCATACAAGTTGAATGATATGTTTTTATGGGTCACAAAACATGAGTGATACATTTATAAAAGAGTTAATTACATGAAGAATATTTAATCATTTGTTTTTATTTCATACAACCAATGCCTGCATTGAAGAAATGCCCCCATTTCATTACATATTTACTCTCATAAGGAACAGTTGATCTATGCACAAAATGTCAATTACTAAAATGTAAGTATTTCCTAGATGTTTTTATTAAAGTGATTTGTTCACGTTTCACACCAATTTTATTAGCATCCTGTGCAATTATCAAAAGTCTCTGAATATGCACATTTTTATATCCAATTTTCTATAGGGTAGAAAAGTTTGGCAAAATAATCTCTTTAACTTGATCCGTTCAAATGTTAAATACACACAAACTATTGCCCAACATTTCCACAAGTATTTTTCTTAAATGCTAATCTTGACATTATTCAAAATAAGCTATAACCAGGCATGTTGGCCAAGATTCCGTCCCAGTGAGGTTTGAACCTTTCTTTTCGAATCAACCATAATGGAAGATAAGATTGAGCAATTTTTCTTATGTTGAAAACCTCTATATTTGTGCATGAGACAAATTTATGAATTTAGATAATAAGGGAATATTGTAAATTTAATATGAAATCTTCCAGTTGAGAAATATACTTGTCTAGTCGCATAATTTGTAATGAAATATTTTTAAATATCTACAAATTTTATTTCTTTATTAAAGAATCTTTTGTACCTCTACCTGTTAAGTTTTTAGATATTATTTATCATCAAATAAATATTCCTACTTGTTTACACAGGAAACTCACTGATGGGAGTAATAAATTTCATAATTCAACACTTCATGGTAGATCCACATTTATATTTATACAATTAAATTACTTGGTATCTTTAACAATGGCTAGTATGTGTATTTGAATTTCCAAAATAGGACAATATAATGGAGCTAGGCACTGTTTTAGAGTTCAACAAAAGGTAACCTCTGACAGAACATTTAGTTTATTATGCCACAACTGTGGATTAGAAACTAAACAGATTTATAATAATTATAAAACTTTGTGTCTTAAAGTTCAAAATGTATTTATTGTACTAGATAAAATACAATTCTTTGACCTGACCCACTTGCTTATTCTCTATTGAAAGAATAACAAGGACCCTAATGATTATCTTGCACTATGCTATGCCTTTATCAACCCATGTTTAAAAGAATGGTTTGGTGGTTGCAACAGTGTTGAAAATTATAGCAGACGAGTTTGTCCGTTATTATATTCATCACTGTTGCAACAACCAGACCATATATATAATTTATTCTAACTAGCCAATTGTTAACAAGATACTTATTTAAATGAAGAAACCATATCAATTAGATAGAAGTGAGCAATGACATTTATATGCCGCATCCATATATTTACTTCAAAATGGCTGAAAAAAATGTTTTTAGTACACTTTTGTGTTGGTGTACTGGCCATTAATTACTTATCCCAAAGCAACTGGCACCCGCAGTATGTACCTTTCTCAGACAATCTTCAATACATATTGTAAAACGACACCTCTGCACAGGAATAGAAACCAGGATCTTTAAATGTGTGTACAAAGTTAGTTTTAAGCCCACATTCAATTACTTGTAGAGAATGTGTGAGATCATCTAGTTTCTGATAGATGTAAACTATCTGTTACGTTAGGCAAAGAACTCTTAAAAGATAAGAGAGTGGTAAATTCCTGTATCCCGTGTTAACTTCAACATATAAATAAGTTTTCCACCACTCGTATATGGATATGGTGCTTTGGATAATTTAGCTTATTTAAACATTGTAGTCTGACTCCTACAAAAATAAGCCAATCAAAATGTTAATAGTTTTTTTTAAGGCTGCAATTTTCCGTATTTGTACTTAAGCTTCAGCTTCATTTAAATTAGGAACACTCCATTTACATAAAAAAAAAAAGTGTGAGTCTTACTTTGACAAGCTCCATTATGAACCCAAAGTGGTAACAATAAAGTTAAGCAAAGTGTACATCATGGAAGGCTAGCAAATAGTTTATAAAGGTCAAATATGGAGGTATTTTACAATTTTTTAAACAACACAGTATATCTTAAAGCTATAATAAGCAATAATGATTTTAAAATATTTGTAATTACTTAACGTGACTGGCAGTCACTTTAGCCCGCTGTAGGATTCTTTGCTAGAGCGCTTGCTTGGTGCTGAGCAGAGCACACTGCTGGTTTCCCTTCATAGGTCCTGTGCTATTTTTCATGTTTGATTCCTTGCTGGTTTGGGAGGCGAGCCAATCAGAGAGCAGCGTGTCTCTTGCGGCGCTCTCCTAAACCAGCTGTATGGCCTGCAGACGATGAGCCTCATCTGAAGCCGCACAACAACTATCAGTGACATCCAGCAGGCAATCCAACAACGAACCTGCCGGACTCGTATTTTAACCAATTCACTGCTCTACTCTTTACTACACTGAAAACTGATACGATATTTCAACTCAACATATTGTACTTAATATAGGTCCTTTATTTAGTTTAATGATGTAAATTATTTAAAAAATCCTACCTGATGTTATCATAAATAAATTCTGTTTATGGTGATAAGGCTATTGACATTTTCTCAGTCACAATCGTGTATGCTCAGCTGTCTCCATACACAAATCACTGATATTTTTTTAGTTATACTCATTGTGAGTGTGGTGACCTAAAAGTATTAGTTCAAATACACTATTTGAATGTGATATTAAACTACTGAAAACATTTAGCTTCCATCCATCAATAAGGTGCAGTTTCCCAGATAGACGTAGCACCTCAAGTGTGGTGTATACTAAACACACCTACCTAAACCAGAATGGAATGGGGCAGTTGCATATGTGAAAATTGCCAGCTTGTATTTAGTATAATACTTCTCATATTTGACAGTCCAGTACATTATGCATTTATAGGTTTGCAGCCCAGCTACCGCAGTGCAGAGTTATATTTTATCAATTCCACAGAAAATTGGGGTTTCTAACCGTATAATATTACAATAAAACATACTTTGGGAAAAGATCATATTATAAACTGGTTATAATCAGCTCTCCCAACCTAAGGGCGTAGTGGGTGTTTGGCAGCCTTCCTCTTCTCAGGTAGGACTATTAAAAAAAAACGTGAAATAAGCTTACCATATATTATATCAAAGTTGGTTTTTATACGAACGGGACTGTTAGTGTAGCGTGATTTAAAACAATATGAGAACTCACTCAGTGCGATCTTGGTCTCTCTTGCAAAATTCAGGATACACCTCTGTACCAGTGGCTTGTTAACAATATACGACCCAACATCTAGTTCACTCTGAAACACCAAAGACAGAATGCAATGAGCTCCGGCGAAGAAGTTGCTTACAAACATTTTCCTCAACTTTCTATTAACTACAAATTGTCATAATATATATTTGAAGTTCTTGTGACCTTGGGGATGAAAACATTAGACGAGACCCAAAAAAAAGTGTCTAATAGGCTCAAGATATGGATAGGTGTCGATGATTTTTCCGAGTTCCTAATACCATAGACTTTTAAAAAGTAATAATAATGAGAATACTATCTTAGGCACATTTCCTTGAAGACTTCAAAACATTTAATATTTTATCATGCTCCTAGAATATTTATTTTAAATCAATCTTAAATAACTAAAATTTTTCATTGTCTTGTTAATACATTTTATATTGAAATAAGTGTCCTTCAATGATATTAAATTTATATTTTCTAGACTAAACTTTTTTTTAAATGTCAATTATTTTAGTACATCCAGCCATTCTTAATTAATGTTATTTGAAAGTTAGCCCAAACTAATTACAAAAGAACTGTGTTAAATGGTTCATTTACCAACTTGATATTTGTAATGTACAACCATCAATATAATTAATTTTACAGATAGGTTTGAACATATAATTATAAAAGAAATGTTTAAAATTATTCATCTACTAACATGATATTTGTGTAGTACAACCATCACAAGCTACAGATCGGTTTAAACATAAACCTTCAACTCTTGAGAAAACCAACTGCAAACTGAGGCAACTCTAGCATCTTCCAGAACGAACGACACACCTTTGTTTTGTTTGTAGTGAATTAAGTTCTCCACCACGAGTCGATCAAATGGGACCATCACATGACGTCAACTTGTAAACACACGTTTTGCCACAATATTATATTATACATCTACCCCTTCCCCCACATCTGTACCGTGGCACCAAAACAGGCCAGTCCTCCAGACACTATTTTCCGTACACGCACAGGGAAAAAACCCTGTGCGAGAATAGAAAAATCCGGCCTGTTCCGGGAATCTAACCCGTACCCCTTAGCTTCGTAGGCAGAAGCTCTACTTACTCAGCCAACAGGCGGACAAGAGAGAGCGGTATTTTTACAAGTTGTAAGAGTGTGACGGAACATCACTTAGCATACAATATTGTCAAACCGGCATCTTAAAAAAAAACCCACCTGGCACCCTACTTTCTGTTCGGGCTGCATATGTACTAATACGTTAGGAATTATATTAGATTTAATTTAAAGAAAGTGTATCTTAGCATGGAGGGAGAGAAAATGATTTAGGAGGAACCACCCTCTGTACACTCGGCCGGTGTTCGAACCCGTACTCCAGCATTCTAGTCTTTTTTCGGGAGTGAATCAACATACACGTGGCCTCTGAAACGTCTTTTACCCAATTTAATGCCATTGAAGGTTTCCAGCCCCTCATCCTGAGAAGATAACCAACCCTAGCTTCAATCTACACTTGAGTAAAACGGACAAAGCCAATTACAAATACAACGAACGTGCTAACTCAGTGCTAGCGTTCTAGACTTATAACTAGGTATGGATGGTTCGATTCTAGCCACAATATTTATTATGTTAGTTCAATCTTAAAGAGGATGCGGATACCTTTCGTTCTAAACTTTAAATTGAATTTCCACGACCCATTTTTGAGTGGTCTACGTGTTTAATCATGAATTTATAAAGCTTTTGGAGGAGAGGACTAGAAATCAAATATATTATTAAGTGTTTTTAAAATAAAATGATAAAGTCTACCCGAATCGAAGGTGGCTACGCTATCACGATCATTTGATTGCTTAATTATTTTAGCTGACGATTTTCACACGTCCATCAAAGATTTGCCTTAAAATATGAGTGAATAATTGCCCCGAGTTCGGGATGACTTCTGGACAGCTCAATGGTAAGCGTATTTACGTACTGAGCCAAAGGCGCTGGGTTCGATTCCCATATCCAGTTGCTATTTTCCAATTTAATTCATGATTATACTATAGAAATATTTTTTTTTCAAGCTCATCTTACTACGCGTCCGGGACTAAGCACATTTTAATCACGTTATAGGGTAAGGGATGTGAAAGAAATATTTTCGGAGAAATGTTACGGCATTTGAGTGCAGGGAATGTGGAAAACCCTCTATGATAAGATAAATCAACATCTACACATCCAGCTTGAATTCAAACCGTGATATCCCTCTCAACAAAGTCAAATTAAACCAGAAGAGACTGAAGTTTAGTCAGCGTGCCCACTTTTGAAGTTCTCTCTACTAGTTATTCGATGCTAGGTATTTAAAATCACTAGACATAATGTATATTTAAAATATCACATAGCTTATATTTTCCCAGGTGTTGTCCGGGTTAGCGGAATAATCAAAACAGTATCTATCAGGCTTATTCCTGCCAGGATGTAGACTAGGAAAACCCGTGATAGCATACGTCTATCTAGGATAGGAAACAAGAAAAATGCAATTTTAAAAAGCAAGTCAATGTTTTCTATGCGTAAATACTGCGTAAGCTCGTTAGTGTAAGAGGGAAGGTGTTACCAGTTGATAAACAAGAGGTCTCCCAGGGTGAAATGCTCATTTTATTCGTGATCTTTCTATTTCATACATTAGTGTCTAAAGTGTGATAGTCCTTTGACTGCTTTGATGAATCAATTTAAGATGAAACCCTCGCTAAACAACTTGAAATATTTCTTTAAATCAGAATAAGTTGTATTGATAAAATTTGAATTCATGAATTGATAGTAAAATATGTTAACAAGCTCCAACACACATTTATATAAAAACACCAACCATAATAATGTTCATTTTTAGAACAATAGCAAGCTTTATAAATGGGTTAGAATAAATTGCTTAGACTATAATCTTGTCGATTAGTTTGTACAGGATTTTAAAACTGTGGAAGTTAACGTTATTAAATTATCTCTGTGCTTGACCACCCTATATATAGTCAGTCGTAATTGACTAATTAATTAAAACTTTAGCTCGAGGAGGTATAGAAGATAATATGGCGAGCGAATGGATATGAGATACTAATTTCCAACTCAGTTTTGTTGTTGTAGAATTGGTTTTTATCGAATACAGTTAAGGTAACTAACTATGTTGACTAGGGTGTGTTGATGGGTAGCACATAATTGAGAGGAGTTGAAATTAGCCTGCCTGGAGGGTCCTAAAGCTACGGTATACTCTAGCGCGCGCGCGTCGGTTGCAAGGCGTCATGTGGCGTCGACGTGCGTTACTCGCAGGATGCTAGTGCCCCATGCTCACAAACATTTACCACTTTTCGTTTAACAAGTTAAATTAGCATTATTTTTATTTTCATGAACGAGAAGCGTGGAATCAAACTACTGTAGAACAAAAACAATGT
The DNA here is from genome assembly GCA_902141375.1 of Timema poppense. Lineage (NCBI taxonomy): Eukaryota > Metazoa > Arthropoda > Insecta > Phasmatodea > Timematidae > Timema > Timema poppense. The sequence goes on from CABFOV010001131.1 coordinate 133,153, forward strand.
TTTAAAAA
>CABFOV010001132.1:0-46779 GCA_902141375.1 Timema poppense
TGACTCATATGAACGACTCTTCATGAACGACTCTTTTGAGTGAGCGAGCTTATGTGAGCTAGCTCGCGTCAACGAGTTGGTTCGACCCATCTCTAGTATAGATGTACACGAACTGTGTTATAGGGTTTTATCATTTTTCAGGCTTAGAAGAAGACAGTTTTGGGGTTTTCTCCCTCTCTCTATACCAACTTGCTTAGCGGTTCGGTGATGGGTTTTAAATTTTGCTCTAGGAGCTTGTTAGATTTACGTCGTGTTTCACGAAATTGTTTATACTTTTGACGAATAGTTTCGCTGGCTTGAATGATATCCTTGGTTACTTTCTCCTTCTACATTATGAAAATGAGGAAATCGATGAAATGCATTTACATTTTATGGTATAGAATCATAAGTGAAACAAATTTTTACATGTAATGTAACAATTAACTTAACGATACCATTTAAGGTTAAGGAAAAAAAAATCATAAAAAGAAAAATTATAAGTCATTGTTACATTACATGTCAAGGTTATTTGGTAACAGCATCCAATTATTCCTTTGGTCTAGCCACGTTATAAACGATATATTTATCTGAGTTTTAAAACGTTTCGTCTTTATCATCTGTCGACATGCTCATTACATTTATTTTCATAAGTTCGACCATGCAATTGCTCACGCGATTAAGCACAGTTTTGATAGGTTGCATCCTCATATTAAGCAGCGCTTAGTACACGCGTCATCTGGGTTAATGGCTCGTCCAAGATTAATAAGCTTTTTTCTATGGAAACCGTAGCTACCGCCAGAGTTAATGTCAAAATTATTCCCCTATCATTGTCAACTCTATAATGAAGGAGACTATGACCAAACTTTGATATGCTCGACATGACGGAACTTGTAAAACTGAAGGCATACCTTCACTTCTCAAGTATGATAAATCGATCGCAACCTTATCTGTAACGTCCCTCAGTTAAGCCAACATATTTACTGATCATCAGGAAATCGTATTTATCTCGCCAACACATGGAACACATCATGTTTATACATTTTTGGATATCCGTATTAACGTTTTCGTCATAAACGTGCTTTAAGTTTGTATGGTCCATCTTGAAAAGAACAAGCAAGTTTGCGTTGTCTTCAATATTTGTTTAGGTATACGCGAATAAGTTTGGCATAGGTAAAAACACTCTACCACTTTATGCCGTTCAATGATAAAATAGGATTGAATGTTCTGTTTATCGCATGCCAAATCGTCAAATATGAAAATGGATTTGGGTAATGAATCTACTGGTGGAATTATATCGTCATTCTTCGTAAACGTAAAATAGCCTAACCCGTCCTTCCAGTGATTGAAATAATATATTCTTTTATAGAATTCAAACCTTAGGGCATATTAAAAATTCTTCAAAATCAAAATAGATACCTAAAATTATTATAAGATATTATCTACTATAGTATTAATTAATTAAATGTATAAATGATAACATTCTAGGAGGTAAAAATAAAACTGGCACTCAATTTTAATATCATATTTTCCTAATTTGACAAAGAAAGGCCCTGAAAAATCTTGTAGTTCAAACAAGTAGTATATTTTACATGCATAAATCTTTTAACTGTTTGTTTTTCAAATAATCTATATCTATGTTGATAAGAGTATTTATTTAAATTGTTTTCTCTTATCAGTAGCATCAATCTGTTCCCTACGTAACATTCTAACATCCTTTCAAATGTAATATCTCATTTCATCAAACAACATTGTTGTGCCTCACTGTTCAGTTGGCCCTTATATATTTCCTCCACGCTTGCACAGGCAGCGCCACCCACCCTCTCTACTGCCTGGACCGCTCCAAAGTCCTGGTTCTCTAAGCCGTCCGTGAAGAGTTCCCCACTTTACTCAGAACCATGAAAACTTCTATTTATATTGGCTCGCTTGGCAGCCACTATTGTTCACGTTTTCTCGCGCCAATGGGAAGCTCCCTTTTCTCTCATTGGACAAGGCCAGGCAGCAGTGGAGGGTATTTAACATGGTGGTTCCTCGGTCATAGGCAAGTCGGAAAGTGGCTACCCAACCCGGGTGCAGCGTTTAAAAGAGCTAATAAATTGTCATGTTTCGTAAAAAGCAATTTTGTCTTAACTCCCTCTCCTTCCGCTGTCATCCTTAACCTACCACCGTGATCCACGTTGCCGGGACTCCATCCTACCCACCCTCCCCCGCGACTCACGTTGCTGAGACTCCATCCTACCTCTCACCACGACTCACGTTGCCGGGACTCGATCTTACCTTCCACCGTGACTGAAGGTGCTGGAACTCCATCCTACCTCCCACCGCGACTGATGTTGCTGGGACTCTTTCCTACCTCCCACTGCGACTTACGTTGCCAGGACTCCATCTTACCACGACACCCGTGTTACCGGGACTCATTCCTTCAACCTCTATACCTTTCCCATCAGCTTGTCTTTGTCACCGGCGATTCCACGGGATGGTCTACATCCGCCACTCCAGCAAAGCCCAACGACAGAAGACCCTGAAGAAAACGTCAGCTGCCAAACAATAATCCACCCGAGGGCCCATTTCCTACTACCCCATCAGTAACACCCAGACCCCCGGACGTCCACACTCCGCTCCAAAATCGCCAAGTGTCCCTACCCCTGAGTCATCTAGTTCTTCTCCTCGTCTTCTCTTATCATCAACCACCCGACCTCCACCCACTCCAATTTCTCTTTAAGCCCAAAGGGCTATCATTTGCATACTCTAGCCACCCCACAACCCGCCTACGTTTTCTCCCCCATCTCCCTTCCTTAGCCCCACCCACGAGACCGGTTATGCATGTTGAAAATTTAAATAAATATTATTTATAATGTATCCTTCTTGTGTAAAAAAACTCTGATTTGATCAATAGTTGCATGTGTGTCATCACATATATAAATATTATAAATAGTTCAAAGCGTTTTGTCTCACCGTTAACTATGAGAGACCATAATCTCTCTTGGCACTACCACATTTGTATTTATTTCTATTTATTTGATGTATTTAACGTGCTCGTTCTGAACCAACTGATTATATCGGCACACAACTTATAAACTAATTAAATCTAGAACAGAAACAACATCCAGCTCCTGGCCGTTAATTCATCACTATAAAGAGAGAAACCGACCTTTTGATCAATTATAAATTGTTCGCCATGCCAGTAATAGAAACCGGGACTATTTGCTAAGTAAACAGACACGCTACCAACTGAGCTACGGTGATGGACAACTTTTGCCATTGTAAACATAATATAAGTTCTTGTCCATAGTCAGCTTTTTCAATTATTGCCTTTTGTCTGACTACTACGCGGCTACTAAGGGCGAACTAATAAACTAATTATCCAATAGACTTGAAAACTTAACAAATAAAATTCCAAGTTTGTCACTTCTAAACAATTTTAGTAAAATTAAAAACCTACACTAGACTCAGACCTATTGAGTGAGACAATCATTGGAGTGAAAATATTATTTTCTTATGTCATCTGACTTTATATAATGTGTTATTATTGTTATTATTATTATTATTATTATTAGCACCGCGTCTTATTACCCGTTCGGTTTGTACGCATTACGCTAATGTGTAGTGGTAGGGTGATTGTGAAATGAAATGGAGTACCTACAGTTTAACGTGGAATCCGAACCATGGCGGAGGCCTGGCATTCCTCCCATTCACAAGTTGTGATTAATACACGTCTTGATACATTTTAATTCATATTTGACCAATTTATTATTTTCACAAAAATAAATACAATGTATATTTATCAACTAGTGACTTTGTGTGATAGTGCAAACCGAGATTCCGCTCTTTTTGGCTATATGAACTCAAACTCAAATTCGAGTAAAAAACATAAAACTAAACTTTAACATAAAAATTATATTTGAGAATAATTTTAATAGGTGACTAAAGTTCATCAACAAATTAAGTTTATAATGTAATACAAGTTTATTACTGTGTTAAATTCCTTATTTGATATAGGCTCCTAAAAATAGTAAATTTTCTATGTGATACAGCATTATTACCATGGTAAGTTCCATATGTGATACAGCATTATGTACATCGTAAATTATTTAAGTGATACAGCAATATAAAAGTGGTAAATGATTTAAGTGACACAGCATTATCAACATGGTAAATTATTTAAGTGATTCAGCACTATCACCAAGGTAAATTATTTATGTTATAAATCGCTATCAACATAGTAAATACTCTATATGATACAGCACTATCACCATGGTAAATCATTTAAGTGATAAAGTATTATCACCAAGGTAATTTTTTTAAGTAATACAGCACTATCACCATTGTAAATTATTTATGTGACTATCACCATGTTAAATTATCTGTTTAATATTAAATTCTATGTGTTACAGTATCATCCAAGATTTTTATAAAATATAATTCAAATGTATTTCAACAAAACTTAATCTAAACACAATTGTCCCTTTCAAAATAACTATAATAAACTATGGTCTATATTTCTTCTGAACTAGTATCCTAAACAAAATTTGAGAAATTGAATGTCATTATGTTAGGTGCTAAAAATATCATAAAGCAATAAAGTACTATGATTATCATATTCATGTTTTTACTAAAGGTGTAAGGCTATAAAATTAAAACGTTAAAATTAACATTCCTAGGTCAAATAAACCATTTAACTGAACTTGGATCAATATACAAATTTAATTATATTCACCACATTTAAAATTATTATATTATATGATACGGTAAATTATAGGTTTTTAATGTTGATCAAACTCCAACTAGAGTTCCCTGAAAAGTGTTAGATAATATTATTAATGGCCAAGTTAATGTTTAAAGACATACTGGACGGGTACATAATTAATATCATTAAACGAGATAACCCAACTTATGCAATCTAACTAAACCATGTAGTTTAAATCATTTCAAATAATGACTCACAAAATAACTATTTGTACTAGTTTAGAATTTAATAATCTTTTACACACTACGGTGGTCAAATAATCTTTCATCACGCTTTCATTATACTGGACTGTTGATCACGGGGAGATTGTGGTTCAAATCTCCGTTTGGTATGATTTCCTAAATAGTTTTCCACTCTCCCTTCACATCAATGCAGGTACACTTCTTATAACTTTAACATTCTTCCTCCCTAAAACATTAATGCAGTTAGTACATATGCGTCTAACTTGAAAGGATAGTGAAACGCGGTAACCAAAAAATATAGCTACAACAATAAAATAGATTTAAATAAATTTTGGAGTATACTGTACCTTCACCAATTATAAAATTTAACCATATTTTTTACTGTTTGAAATTTTCACAAATAATAATGCTAACAATATTTCTTATTTAACTATATATTTTCTGCAATATACTTATGTGGTAAATCCGTAGTTTTGAATTTAATTAAGATAAATTTTCACTACACTTAGTTTTTAAATTAAAAGGCTATAACACAATCTTAAGAAGAAAACAAAACTCTTACTTCAATGTCCGCGACATGATTATTTCCAACGATCCTCGTTGGTGGTGCCATGTTGTTCACTGATAGAACTGCGATAAGCTTGCCTCACTGACAGAGCTCTTGCGACTCACTGATGGAAATGATTAATTAAACAACACAATCACACTTATATTGTAAACATGACGTAGTTGCATGCCAGATAAAATTATGTCAACATTGACCACTTCACGGTTTCTTAACCTTGGTTTAGTTTATCTCACTTCTTAAATAAATTGATATGATTTATAGCCACGGAAAAAGAAAAGTTTCATATTTTTAATTTTAATTTTTTCTTAGGACCGTGTCTTACTACCCGTTAGGGTTACACGCTAAGTTTCATACTAAATATATAATATTATTATTATTTAATTACAATTTGTGGCATTTTAATTTTGATGTAGTAGCACTTTGTAGCATCTCAAGTTATAATTGCCCAAATTATATTTGATTAAGAATGGAAAACCATTTAGGAAATCTGCCCTCAGTACACTTGACCGGGATTCAAATATCCATCTCCCCTTCATCTTCATTCTATTTTTAGAGTGATGCCTTTGAACATTCGATTACCAAAATGGGTTGGTTTTATTTAGTTAAACTCCTTACCGCGACTACTAGGCACCGTGTTAATTTAAATAGCATACGATAGGCCTAGTGTGAGACTTAGGTTTAAGCTAGGCTGGTGATTCCAGATGGCTTTGATTTGGGGATATTTCACTATGAAGTATTTTGCTCAACATCTAAACGTCAACATCACTGGCATGCCCTTTCCTGGATTCTTTGTCAGTAATTTTATTTATGTTGCAAAGTAGGAATTTTGAATGTATGTTATTTTTTCATGCTGAAACAAAAAATCTGTCCATATGTTTTTTGAGCTACACAACCAGAGATTTGAAAATTTGTCTGTGATAAGATATGTTAAGCCAGAGGGAATTTACCGAGGTTCCCCCAACATCTATTAAGAGCAATTATCAAATATATTTGTGACATGCTTGAGATAAATCTAGGGGTTAGTCAACTAAATACACTATTAGCTAGTGGGCCCACCTGTAACAGCTCTGTGATAGGTTGAATTTAGTCACGAAACAACGCCTCCCCTGAACACATTTCCAGTGTTCCAGAAATGTTGGTTCTTGTTCCAAACATGTTGGTGTTTGTATTTTCTTGTTTTATTTGTTTTTTATGTATACTCATTGCTTTTTTATTTGTGCTCAATGGTTATATATGTATGCTCATTTATTTTTTATTTCTACTCATTGGTTATTTATGTCTGTGTAGAATTGGGATGAGACGTTGGAGTTTTTTATTTATTTATTGGTGTGCAATCCACTGCGCCAGGAGCTCCTCTTTCGGCATCGATAGTAAACGCTGGGACCATCTTCTCTGGCCAGCCGCTTAGATAAGAATGTGACAGCCGAGCAGCTGACAGCGTATCATGGCCGTAAGGCCCAATTAACTTTTTCTACTGCCCACCCTGATTAAAAATCCATGGCACAGAACGAGATAAGTTACAGTGACTGCTACCTCGCTCTGTTGGACCGCCTTTCACTTCCCGGGACAAACAGCACGAAACTCTCCTGACGACCGTTTGGGATACAGTGTGATAAACCCTTGACCTCCCCTGCCATAACTATATGAGTGCTAAATACCCTTTCTGGCCAAACGTGTGATAGGGATGATTAAGAAAATGTTCCGGGGGGGAGAAATACCCACAGTTTACACCACTGGGGACTCGATTTCAACCTCTCCCGCCAGAATTAATGTGCCTGACATTTGAACGGTGTGCACACCGGGATTCTAACCTCGATATCTTTAGCACAGCTGATGTCTGTTATAACGGTCGTACATACTGCACCCCCATCTTTTTCGAAGGGGTTTTGCCGGTCGAAAAAGATTTTTCTAGACCAGGTAGAATATGTACCCACATTTTCTTAAAAGTCGATCAATCGGTCGTCTAGTGTGGCCTTAGACCATGCGACCATCGATGCAAGTATACAAATTTAGATGCGTGCACACCGGAATTCGAGTTGTATTGTGTTAAAAATTAGCCTAATTAAAAATTTAAAAATCCTGCTCTGAGGTTCATTCGGACCCCCTCCCGAATACCTATGTTAAAAATTTCAGATCTCTACGTGCCGTAGTTTTTGCTGGGCATCGCCCACAAACAAACACTTCCTTTTATTATTATATATTCCTGTTCCATTAATATAAATATGCGGATAGCCCAGACGGTCGTTCCGGCACGCCAGAGAGAAAATAATATCAAAAATCTCAATATCGAGATTTATTCTCAATGCACCAAAACGAGATTCAAACCGAATCATAGAGATGAACATGACAGCTGAGCACTGTTTCACCGAACTACAGTCCCAATTTCATAGGAACAACTATAAAACCACTAGATCAAATTTCACGTATTCATACGTCAAGACAAGTGATCTGCAGCAACCTTTTTTTATATACTATTAATACTTATAAAATATAACCGAGACTGTAGTATTATTTTATAAATTTTGGCTGAAAAAGGTTTGTATTTAAAAAAAGTTTCTTTGTAAGAAAATTGGAATCTACATATAAACAGTTGTTTTCCACGGCGTTTTTTTCACTACCGTTTCAAGCTTTACTAATCTTATTCCCCCCCGTCAAGTTAATCTAGTGCGAGTCTTATGACTCGTAGCACCGCGACCACCGATTCATAAAATATTAGTGTTACTGTTCTTATTTAACTATGAGAGGATGAAATCATAAACAAAACCTTCCAAGTGCAGGTATGGACTCCAACTACCTCGCTCAGTACACCCGGCCGAGATTCGAACCTCAATCTCCCTGTCATTAGCAGTCTAGAGCTTAATGCGAGAGTATAGCGTTAGACCATGCGGCCACCGAAGCAGTGATTACCACTTTGTCCTCTAATGTAGGCCAGTTTGGTATATATTATCCTTTTTAGCACCGCGTCTTACTAACCATTCGGGTTATAATACGCTTAAGTAATATTTACGCTAATGGACTAGGAATTAGGAAGATTGCATCCGCATTTGCATGGTGAGGGAGAGTGTAAAAATTATTCCAGTTCACCCGATTGAGATTCTAAACTCGAACTCCCCTGTCCTCGACCGTCTGGCTCTAGACGAAACAAGCGCGTCAGTCAACTACGCCACCGATGTAAATTATTTTAGAAACAACCGTTCAATTAAATACAACTTTAAATATTATTTTGACCTTGAATGATGACGTAATGGGATTTCCTTGATTATTGGCGTCAGTTTGGTGGCTCTACAAGACAGGAATAGATCGTGACCTTGAAACCGTAAACTAGGACATTGACTCTGGCAACCCTCCCCTCGTCAATGGATTTTCCCGATGATGTTATTGCACTGTCAAAACCCTGATGACTGGCGCCAGTTTGGCGGCTCGACAAGACGATTCGAGACAAGAATAGATCGTGACCTTGAATGATTACGCAATGGGTTTTCCCGGATGTCTGGTGACAGCTTGTCGGATTGACAAGACGAGTTGAGACAAGAATAGATCGTGAACTTGAAACCGTGAGTTAGAACAAGAGGTCATTGAACTTGTTCTTCTCGTACCACGTGACGCTCGAGGGAGGAGTGTATACATAGGAGGCCACCCTCTTGGTCGTCTATTTATAAGCGTTTGTAGAGCGGTTCAAAATAGACAAGTTACATCAGCTGGTAAATATTGTTGACGCCGTGCAGACTGTGAAATTGTGTGATCTAATCGTCGATCAAAAGTACTCGGTGGATAAATTAAAAGCAGTCAATACAAAGTTCAGGAGATGCCTAATATCCTATATAGATGGCGAGTTTTGTGTATTTTTACCCTGTCGTTTTGGTACTCTAACAGATGAAGACGTGTGTGAGCCTAGTAACGAAAAACTGGTATTTAACTGCGCCGGAGTAAAACCCGGTTCACCTATCATTGTGAACTTCGAACGCGTTTAAGAGACGGTGCAGAAGAGTCAAGCAGTAAATAACAACATCGGGCAGCTGGGCAGTTAATACATGTTCACCGTATCGCATGGCGGACATTACAAACTTTACAGACCGTTTAGCTCTAGGGTACGCACACCATGCTTAGAACCGGCTATATTAATTTAATGTTTGTGGGTCATACGTTTGCGGGGCGTGACTATATGACTGTAGAAACTATTCACAGTGTGGCTGTGAGCGATAGACATGTAATTTACAAAGTAGTGAATCAAGACAGAGAAGAGTGAGGTTACATCGAGTTTTGCGACTCTACCTGTCACACGATAAGAGCGACTGAAGTACTACCCTACGAGAGAATCGAGGAGTCTTACAATGGGTGATATGACATATGCTGTGTAAAATTTCCGCAAAGGGAACGTTTTGGCCGTGTTGCCCAGGCCTCTACCACCCTTCCAAGCTCTCCACCACCCACCACCGTTCTTCACGATGCCGCAGCAACCACCCCCACCCCCAGAGTCTCAGGTGTAACCGTCGTCAGAGTCACCCGAGTACCCACCACCAGAATCGTCTACCTACCAGACATCAGATTCATCAACGTACCCACTGCCAGAGTCGTCTGCCTATCAGACATCAGAGTACTCACAACCAGAGTCAACCGTGTGTCCACCACCAGAGCCGTCTACCTAACAGACATTAAAGTCAGCAGAGTCACTCGCGTGCCTACCACCAGCGGAGGAGGAGGTAAAGTCAGAAGAACTCAGAAATTTCGAGGATTTAACAATGTACAAAACGTATTCAAATATTAAAATTATGGGTGAAACATCCTATGACTACATAATTAGTCTGGGAAGTTTCGGTAACGTCTTCCTTCCAAAGTCTGTCTATTATTTGGATTGTAAGCGATTTAAATCTAAAACACGCTGTAGTATATATCTCGGAAGACAAAGTGTGATGTTTAAAAATGAATTAATAAACTAGACCCGCTCATTTTGTCATAGCACTCTGCTGACGTAATCGTAGCTAGTGGTGACATTTTGAAAAACGTGAGAGAGGGAACGCAGTTTGTGACTAGAGAGCGTTGCCGCTTGAGCAAGAGTGTTTATTTTTCTCCCAGGAATATTTATTTTGCTTCATCTCCAATTGACATTATGCCATTTAAATGCGTCATTTGTGAGGGGTCCTACGCAAAGCTCTACAATCTTATTCAACACAAACACCAATATCATCATACACCTCCAAATCCTGCTCACCAGGATGCCTGTTGGGACGAGGAGGTATTGTGCAGTGCGTTAGACCTGATCAAGAAAGAGGAATACAACCGTGTCAAGTGTTTAAACGAACTTGAGAAAAACAAAAGTCATAAAGTTGTGCTATCGGAGGAGACCACCAATGAACCGAACGTTATTGTGCTTGAGTTTGTTGGAAGAGTAAGGTTGCCTGTTAAAATCTGTGGAGACATTGTCAATATGCGTTCTAGCGCCTCTCAGCATGTCCTGAACTATTTTGGAGATGACTCCTATTCATTTTATAGATGGTAGAAGAGATTATATTCTCTCTTGATGTTTTTTTTTAAGTAGAAGAGTGATTATATGTTTTTCTTGCAATCACAATAATATAGTTCAAGTAGCATGCTAAACTCTCAGCTTAGTTACCGTAGAGGTCAAAAGATCAAGATAATATTTATGCTTGTCAATTAAAAAACTTTATTTGAAGCGTTAGCTACCAAATAAAGTTGAAATAAAATGATATCGCATGATCAACTTACCCTATTGCACCAATAAAACACCACACGACGATTCAGCAATATCACTACACATCTTAACAAGGCTGCGGCGCACAAGCAACTGACTGAGATGACAAGAGTTCAAGCAGTGACCACTAGGAGGCGTGCCGTGGTAGAACATTTTATATTGATTGGTAAAGGAATTTGTTCCGGTGACGTATTCTAGCCTAAAGAATAGTGTTCTAGAAAGATGGAACTTTTTCTCAGTGATTCACGAACTTGTGTTTTAACATGCGTTCCCCCTCCCACGTGACCCAATTATGTTCCACCAACCTTGTTCCTTGCCTTCCTCTTTCTCTAGTTCTAATCATATAGAATGCATACATGTTGCCATTACTGGCGCTCTTGTAATTGATTCTTTGAAGAAGAGGAGGTAGCATTATCTGCGCGTTATTGGAAAATGTAAGGCAAAATTAATGTTTCGGTTTAAATAATGATTTTTAATGTAACTTTTCAAAATTTTCTTTTGGCTTATTAATTTTTTTTAACAGATTTAAAATACTATCATATTTGAATTAAATTTAAATTTGATCGTTGTTGATTTGAAAATATCCCTGGTGAAAATCTCAAGAGTAAACAAGAGTAGAAAACCAGAGCAAGCCAAGCTCTGGGTTTTACTCTGGCTTTCATTCGGTTATGAAACAACCAAAGTTAGTCTGGTTCTTTCAGCGTCTCTGATTAACTCTGCAATGGGTTGGTTACTTTGGTATGCTCTAGTTTGTTATTTCTTCAAAATTCTTTTGTTTGCAATGGAATACTCGGGAATTTTCTCTGGAATGGTTTGGTTTGCAATAGAATACTCTTTTATTTTACTCTGGAATTTTATGGTTTCCAATGGAATAATAAAGTATTTTACTTTGACCTATGCTGGTTCTCTCTGGGATGCTATGGTATTCTAATCTGGTTTTCTGTGGGATGTTAAGCTATTTTACTCTGGTTTGTGTTTGTTATGTATGGGATGATATGGTATTGTACTCTGGTATTAGCTGGTTTTCTCTGAGTTGCTATGGTATTCTACTAAGGTATATGTTGGTTCTCCATGGGACTCTATGGTATTTTACTCTGGTTTGTGTTGGTTCTCTCTGGGTTGCTATGGTATTTTATTAAGGAATAGGTTGGTTCTCTCTGGGATGCTATGGTATTTTAGTCTGGCTTGCATTTGTTTTCACTGGGATGCTATTGTATTTTACTCAAGTATATGTCGGCTCTCTATAGGATGCTATGATATCTTGCTCTGGTCTGATTTGGTTCCCCAGGATGCTATGGTATCTTTCTCTGGTTCGAGGTTGGTCCTATCTGGGTTGCTATGGTATTTTACCCATATTCTTTCTGGATCGATGTAGTATTTTACCCAGGTTATTTCTTGGTTGCTATGGTATGTGTTGGTTTACAAGCTTAAATCATGAAATTGAGATCTAGTGATAAGAAAACACATATTTACAAGAGAATGTAATCATTTTTTTTTAAAATTATGATTAAGAATAAAAGGTGCTTTATGGTTATATTTTGTAATTATGATTAATAAAAGACATTATGTAACTATGATAAAGAATAAATGTTAATTATGCATATGGTTTATTTTACATTTTTAAAATATAAGTATAGTCATCTCATTAGTCGTCACTAAACAATTTATTGCAAAAATAGAAATAATTTGTTTATTCTGCGTTTTTAACCCTTTCTGTGCCATTTACGGAATATTCCGCGAATTAAAATTTGCTCAAGTGTCATTTACAATATATTCCACCACAACTTAGTATGATTTACATGTCAAAAACAGAACATTTCTCGATCACTCGTTTTTCTGTGTTACAGAATATTTTGTAGATGGCAGCAAGCAAATGGAATGAAAATATCTAACTTATCGTTTTCATAGTAAGTAAACAGCACAGCTACCAATAAAGCTATGGCAAGAGTGCGGTATATTTTGTCAAATATAAATGACAGTGAGCTTAGTGATCTTACAAGTGATGAAAATGACTGTGATAAGAGTGAAGATGCAAACCCTTTCTTAATAGCACCAAGCCTTTTTGATGTGGATACATCCCCAGTAAAATATTCTAGGCTCTTCTTTGAATGCAAAATGTTAAAACATTTTGTGAGGAAACTAACCTATATTTTGGCAAACCATGTTGACTTGTAATACCACATTATGTTTGAAACGTTAAAATTCATATTCTTTAACTTGAATTTCGCACAAGTGAAGTAAAAATCATCTATCTAATAAAACATATATATTTGTTATAATTTTGGTTGGAAAAGATTGAGCATGTAAGGTAGTGATGGGTCGAACCAGCTCGTTGACGCGAGCTAGCTCACATAAGCTCGCTCACTCAAAAGAGTCGTTCATATGAGTCATATCATTCACCGCATGGCTGGCTCGCTCCCAATCCTAAACTTGATGAGCGAGCGCTAACTAGTTCTCACAATTCCCGTTCCGAGCGTGCAAACTGTCTTTTTCCTTTCAACTTATGAACGAATTAAGTTTTATGTGTAATTTATCCGAATCCTATTGTGTTTGATTCTTTAATTCTATTACTAACTCATATTACTTATAATAATTAACCTTAGCATATAACCTTTAGTGTCTAATTCACAGAATTATGTCTAAGTGATGTTAAGAAAAATGGTTTGTTTAATATTGTAGGCAGTGCTGCTATCTAGTAACGATAGTAAGCATTTATAGTTGATTTTTTCTTAGTAGCGAACGAAGAACGACAGAAGAGTCGTGAATGACAAACACTCCTGACTCTTGCCAGAGTGGATGTACGAGAGCGAAAAAGTCGTGAGTAATGGTGGTGTGAATGACTCGCTCGCGAAGCGAGAGTCATTCGTTCACAGCTCTCGTTCAAGAGTCGTTCAATTTGAATGACTCGCTCACGAGCGACCCATCACTAATGTAAGGCTAAAGCTTATTATTTCCATTAACACTGGAAGGTTTAAAATTACCAATTATTTATGTGGCCGATGGTTGTGGTCAAAGAAAGGATTCGTTCCTGAAACAAAACGATTGTTTTTGTTAATTACAAAACAAAACACTTTTTAAGTATTTTATACTAAGTAATAATAGGTAATTTAAAATCAACCATAAACAATTCTAATGTGTTATCATATACCTAATTAGTCATACCATTTTTAATCAGCAGGTAAACTTCGTTTTATAGACTGGTGAGGCTGGAGATCAGCTATCTTCTCGCTAACCAATCTGTTCATTCTCGTATAAACGTGGCTTTGGCTTCTCCAGAATACCCTTGTGGATCGAGGTACTCTTCGTATCTGAAAAAAAAAAAGTCCACATGAAAATTCTGTAACATCACAATTTACACACATACCTAGTCACGCTGCCCCCTTACGGGGTAGACATGAAATGGGTTCAAAACAACTTCATACTTATCGATCCACTATATAACTTTCTTCATGACACTCTATCCTTTTATAGTCCCCTCACTTCGACAACATCCATATAGTCATACATGCCCTTTATGTCTTAAACGCTTTTAATTTTTTTCTTTTTCAAACATTTTACAACATTTAACCACAAATAATATGGCTCACTCCTTCCTTTTGACCATTGGATTCACTTTCAAACCACCATCTTTCAGCGTCCATTCATTATGGACAGTCAGTACGAGTTTTTACAAAAATATTTTTTAAATATTCATTCCAACTGAATTAACGTTTCTCTTGGGTTTCTCCTGGTATACTCACTCTTCACATCCATACATCAAAGTTGGCGTTAACACATTTATATACACTGCCATCTTAGTCCGTTTCTATACTACCTCATTCTTATAAATCGTCCCCATACACTCAAATACTCTCCGAGATGCTTTCACCCGTTTGAGATGTTAAAGAATGGCAAAGCTGTGGGTGTGGATGGGATTACAAGTGAAATATTAAAGTGTGCAGGTTAGGTACTTTTTGACAGATTGTTTGAGCTTTTAAATGTATGTGCTGGAATTTCAAAAGTCCTAATGATTGGAAGAATGCCGTCATTATTCCTTTGTACAAAGGTAAAGGCAGTAAGAGTGAATGTAAGAATTATAATGCGCGAAAAAACTGACGACAAGATTTGGGGTGTGCAATACGGTTTCATACCAGGTAGAGGGTGCATGGATCAGATATTTGCGTTAAAACAAGTGATTGAGAAATGTATGGCAGTAAAGAAGAAAGTTTACTGTGAATATGTCTATTTGGTAAAAGTGTATGCTCGGGTGAATAGGAGTGAAATGTTGTGAGGGATTAT
This sequence comes from Timema poppense, assembly GCA_902141375.1. Classification (NCBI taxonomy): domain Eukaryota; kingdom Metazoa; phylum Arthropoda; class Insecta; order Phasmatodea; family Timematidae; genus Timema; species Timema poppense. The sequence goes on from CABFOV010001132.1 coordinate 15,462, forward strand.
GGTGCGGGTGCATGATTAGTAAATGCAATCAGAGCAGTGTATATTGGAAGTAAAGCGTTCGTTAAAGTGGATGGTTTTAGGGCAGATCGTTTGACATTGAGCAGGGTGTAGGACGAGTTTGGGCATGGTTGTTTAATGTATTTCTGGATAAGTGTATGAGGAAAGCGTGTGAGGACGCAGTTGGTACGCAAGTGGACAATGCGAATGAGAGAGTGATATTATAATTATGCAGACAATACTATATTAATGGCCAAGAATGAGAGAGACTTGCAGAATGAATTAAATTAATTGAATGTGGTGACAAAAAGGAAGAGATATTCGTATAAATGTTTTCAAAATTAAAGTGATGGTTTTTTCTAATTCACTTTACCTCAAGACCACCAAGGCCGAAAACAATTTGCTGACTTATTATAACTGTTACGTTTGGCGGTCCACCCATTTATGCACTTTAATTTTTAGCCATGTTTTTTTTTTTAATTTCAACTATTATTAGCTCTATTTTTCCTCAATTTCAAGTTAACGAATATCTGAGCTATAATTCCACACAATCAAAAAATAAACTAATGAAGCACCAGTTCGAGAAGGAGTTATTAATAATGCTTTAACTAGAGCAATTAAAAATGTGGGTACTTTCTCCATAGCGTAGCCAAAATTCTGAATAGTTGGCATGTTACTCTATTCAGATACCTATGTAAAGCAGATAGCTACAAATCTTTCTCAAAGAACAAAAAACTAAATTATATTTTAAACCCAAATATGATGTCACAAGAGTTGGAAGTGATGTTGAATGATTATAAGCATAGGTTAGCTAATGCAAAAATTGTACATAGATCAAGAAACTCATTTTAGTTTATGGTAATTGAGTAAAGTCTTTGCTTTTTATGTTGACTATTAAAGATTATTTTATTTGTAATTATATATTGTCCTTGTTTAAAATTCAAAATACAGTAAGAGCTCTCATGCCAGCCACATTCTGTGAAGACTAATAACCCCTATCCTTCCTTTTTCTGTCAAGTAATATTAAAGAAATGGAAAAAAGGTGACTACACAAACCAACATGTTAAAGGTACAAATTATGAAATAAAATGAAAGTTCTTACTCTTTAATTTATTAAGATCCCAAATTTGTTCAGCTGGGTGGCATCATCATCGTCATCATCATACTCATCACAATAATCAACCTCTTCATAATTGTTTGTTTATGTTGGAAACCCAAACTCTGATAAATTCAACCTAGGTATTTTGATTGGCTTTCCACGGTTTTCTTCTAAAATTTTTTGCTGCGAATCTTTAAACATATAAGAGACGAACTTATTGGCAATAATTTAAGACCATTATAACCAACTTAACACATAAGACTACTAACTAAAAGGGACAGGTTATTTGTCTGACTTAACACACTTTACTAGAAAATATTCAGTATCAATTTAAACCCCAGTTAAATATGTTCCAGTTCCAATGAGCCACTCCAAATTATATCACACAAGAAAGTTTGAGCAAAAGTATGAGCAAGGACTGCAACATACCATTCACAGTACTAGAAGTGACACTATTGGACTTTTAAAATGGCTTACGATAAGAATTTTGATTTGGTAGATGTGATAAGGTAATCACTTTTATTTAGATACTAGCAACCCCGCGCAGCATTTCCCGTGACCCATTGTGGTATAAGAATAATATAAGGCCCCCCTCCCCCCCAAACCCCATGGTGCCCATATCTCTGAAACGTACTTTTGAACCATATGAAAAATGTTTTCTTCAAAAATTTGTTAAAAATAGACTAGTTAAAAATTTAAAAATCCGGCTTTGAGGTGCACCCTTCCGTCCACCTATGTAAAAAATTTCAGATCTCTGCGTGCCATAGATTTGGCTGGGCATCGCACACTAACAAACACACACATAAAACCACTTCCTTTTATTATAAACTAAACCTAGAGTTTTTTTGGTTGGATGAAAGTAGCCCTGTCCGATTACCTAGAATTAACAAAAGAAAATTGGCTCATGAAACAATGAGCATGATTATGGATTTGTTTAGCGTAGGCCAATTGAAAGTAGTGACTATTGAGCACACTGTGATTTAAGGTGTGCGATTTAAGTTGCTTGATTGAGAGAATAGTATAACTAATTCAAAACATAAATAAACTTCAGCATAACCGAGGTGCCTAGGCAACTGGATCTAAAACACTCCTAAAGTAAATACACCATAATTTGATTTTTTACTTCTTTGGAAAAAATGGTCTAGATATAAAGGTATATTTTTAATTTGTAGATGATATTCTTATTTTATTATTTCAACTTTGCTTTTCATTGCTCAACAGCAATTTGAATTTACAAATTCAAGTCTCAGAATTTTTTTAAGGACATTAGATTTCTAACAAGCTAGAAACTAGGGGCATCAGTTGACTCTTCATTCCTATTGGTTGTACGTCAGAGTAGGGTTAGCTGTATGTAGAGAGGAGGGGGAAAAGTGACGTGATGCCTTGACTATTGCCTTGGGGATGATATACTGAAGTATATTTTACAATAATTTTGTTGTCTGCTAGAGTTGATCTCCATTATATGCTTGTGAACTGTGTTCCATGATCGGAAACAATAAGTTAGGGAATACCTACGTCATTTGCATAGTTTTTTTTATTGATTTATTCGTAACTGCATTGGCAGTTGGTCTTATTATTGTATATAATTTAACATATTTAGTGCAAATATCTAGAACAGCAAATATATATTGTATACCTCTAATACTAGAAGGTAATGGTCCGTATATATCGACAAAAACTAATTGTAACGGTCTTTCTGCCAATACATTTTTCATAAAGCCCACATACTTTACATTAGGGGTCTTGTTTTGTTTTTTGACACATATCACATTGTCATAATACTTTTGCTATGGTTCTGTTAATTCTGGGAAAATTACATGATTCTTTTAAAATATCCTAACATTTCTTTACCCCTACATGAGCGTACTGTTAATGGCAATTTTCTATCATAGTTATTACTAATTCTGTGGGGATAAAAATAGCCCAAACTTTATCTATGGAGGTTTTCTTGAAAAGTAAATTATTATAAATTTGATAGTTATTTGCAATTTCTAATCTGGGTTCTGACTCTTCTAATTCTGCAAATACCTTTTTAAGATTTTGATCCTCTTTTTGATATAATGGTAATTCCTTTTTTATTTTCTTGTCTATTTCACTAATGACTTTTCTTTTGTGTACTAATACTCTAAATTCCCTATCAACAGTACCTTCTACTATGCCTTCAGGTGAATACCGTGACAAAATGTCTGCCACTATTTGGTCTTTTCTGCTATATATTTTATTATTAAATTATATTCTTAGAGTAGTAAAATCCATCTAGTTAAGTGACCCTGTAGTAATTTACATTTATTAATAACAATTAATGCCTTGTGATCCGTGTATAGAGTGGTTGGTCTTCCATAAATATAAATTCTAATTTGTTGACACGCGTATACTATAGCTAACAGTTCTTTCTCTGTAATGGTATAGTTAACTTCAGGACCATGAAGGACTCTGCTAGCATATGCTATGGGCCTACGGTTTCCTTCTTTATTAAATTGAAACAGATCCACACCTATCGCTAGTCAAGATGAGTCACAACATATGTTCATGTATTTTTCAAGGTCAGGGTGTTTTAAGATTACAGTACTTACTAATTGTTATTTAATATTTTCCATCGCAGCATCTTATTCACTTCCCCAGTTCCATTCCTGATTTTTCTTGGTTAAATTTAATAATGGTATTACAAGGTCTGAATGGTGTTTAACAAATTTCCTGTATTAATTTATAAGACCCAGAATAGCTTGTAGTTGTTTTTTATTCTTCGGTGTAGGAAATTCCCTAATTGACCTAGTTTTAATTTTATTTGCCGAAATTCCTTCTGGGGATATTATGTGACCTAAAAAATTTATTTGTTTACAAAGAAAATCAGATTAAAAAAAAATTAACTGTCATTCCTCCTGTTTTAAGTTTACTTAATACCAATTCTAGCTGTATTACATGTTGCTCAAATGTTTTCGATGCAATCACTATGTCATCGACGTACAGAGTTACAAAGCTAATCACCTCAGGGCCTAATACCTTTTATAAGCCTCTAATGAATTTACTGGTTGATACTGCAAGTCCGAAAGGCATCCTTTTAAAACAAAATGTTCTCCCATTGTATATAAAAGAGGTATATTTTCTAGAATTTTGTTCTAACACTATTTTCCAAAAGGAGCTAACTAAATCCAATGAAGTCAAAAATTTACAGCCTTCCAATTTCTGAATTAATTCATTCGTTGATGCTGGTGATTCATTATCATTAATTAAAATTTTATTTACTTTACGGGCATCTAAACATAATCACGCCCCCCCCCCTCCCATCTTTTTTTCTTAACTACCACTAATGGGTTTATTATGTCAGAACTGCACCGCTCAATTATATCCCATTCCAGCAAGTGATTAAGGGTCTCCTCTACAGCTGATCTCTGGCTATAGGGTACAGGATATGATTTGCTATTGAAAGGGGAATGGTCTGATACCTGCAATTTACATTTGTATAAGTTATTTAATCCTGGTTTTTCTGAAAAGATGTATCTATGTTGCCACATTACATCTAATAACTTTTGTTTTTGCTCTGAACTGATAGCTGACAGTTTACAAATTATTTCTTCTATATCTGTCCAAGGTATTTGTAAACTATTGACTGATAATTGTTGTAACATTTTATACTGTTTTGTTGAAATTGATCGCTCGTTATTCCCTTTACTTGTAGTCTTAGAATATTTAACAAACTTTTTCGCTAAATGGCACTTACAAATTAAAAGGTTGTTTATTGATTGACACCTATTTATTTTGATAATGTATATCAACTTCAAATCCTGCTAACTAATCTGACACCAATATAATTGGAACATTCAAATTTTCTATAATAAGAAATATGATACTCATTTTTATATTATTTATATCAACATCAATTAATACTTGTTTTTTTAACCTTTTTGCTTTTAGTCCCTGTTGCTCCTATAATCACTGTATTGGTTACTTCGTAATAGGGGAATAGCCGTTTTTAAAATCACTATTTTTAATTTCTTCAAAACATTCTTGTGACATTGCTGTCACCTCTGATCTTGTATCTAGTAACATTTTTACCTTAATAGTCCCTAATTTTCCTTCAATTTCAGGTGATACTGCTTTACTATAATTATTTTTATCGATTGTTTCAAATAACAAGCCTTCTTTTGGGTTACCCTGAAGCATTACATTTTGTATAACATACTCTAAATAAGCCGATTGTTATGTGGTCCGGTTTTTTCTTGTAATCTTCATCACGTACGGACTGTCACGTGATTGACTTTTTAGTTTTCCTTTTGTCTAGAATTGTACCGATTTGAATTTATTGTCCTTGGAAGGGTGGCACAAAATTAAAATTTGTAGGTTGATTAGTTGTTAATCTGGGGTGACCTGCATTATTATTGCTATTAATTTGTCTATCATTTGAATTTATTTGCCTCGAAGGTCCTTGGTTCCTATCCTGTTGATACTCTATATAAGGATTTGGATATCTTCTATTTTGCTCTGGTATTTGATAACTATTTTGATATCTATTTTGCCTAACTTTTCTATTATTAATTCCTCTGGTTCGAGGGTTTGACGATTGCCTATGCCTATCAATATTATACCTGTTTGATTGTTCATTGATTTCTTTGTTTCTTTGTTATCTATCGTCAAATGCCATCAATACTCTCTCTACTTCTTTGATGTTCTGTTTATTTATGCCTATTAGAACGTCTTGTACTGCAGTTGGAAAATGATTCATTAGAAGACCTATCAATCTATCTTCTACTACTGGGAATCGTAAATATTTCGCCTGTGTCACAAATTTATTGAAATATTCACTCATAGAACCATCCTTGTCGTTATATTTTCCATTGAAAATAAATTGTAGAAAATCATCCTGCATGTTTTGTGACCAATATTTTTTCAAAAATATTTCCCTGACCTGTTCGAATGTCTCCCATTCACTTTCTATACTATCTACTCAAGATTTTGCCTCATTTTCCATACCTGATAAAAATATCTCTATTTTGACTTTTTCATTAATTTTTTCTCCTTTAAATACTCTTTTTACTTTGTTTATGTACAGTACTGCTGAAATACTTCCTCTTTTTCCTTTAAATTTTGGAATAAGTGCTAATGACGTTTCTCTTAGCCTTTTAGCAAATAGGTTGGTAGTATCGTGTAAACTACCAACTTCTAAAAGATTAATTTGGTTTTCAACTACAAAATCGGTAATTTTTTTATCTAGTTTCTCTACTGCCTTGGTAACGATCCCATATATCTGTTCTTTGATTAATATTTTATTCATTTCTTGCTGAGAACCAAGTACTGATTTTACCTCATTTATTTCTTTTTCAAGGTTGTGTTGGACTACCTTAACATTAGTTTTTGTATGTTCTACCTGAAGGTCCAGATTCCCAACTTTAATTTCTACTTCCTTTAATCCTTTAATGGATTCTTGTTCTATTGTTTCTATTTTATTTTTACTATCCGTAATTGGTTCCGTTAATTTGAATTGTCCCTTCCTTAAATTTTCTTGTTTTTCCGCCAAAGCTTTTTTTTTTTTACTTTTTCTGCTTCTATTACTTTTTGTCTACCTCATTTAACTGTACTGATAATTTTTNTACTTTTTCTGCTTCTTTTACTTTTTGTCTACCTCATTTAACTGTACTGATAATTTTTGATGAACCGTCTCTACTGGGTCAAATTTTTGCGATAAATAACCAAATCTCTGTTCACAAACCCCCTTACTTAACTCTATTTTAGCACTTAGTTTTTTATTGATTTGTTCAAGCTTAGTTTGATTTGCATCTATTTTCTGATTAATTGCTTGGGTATTTACATATATTATTTGATTAATTTCTTGTCTATTTGTATCTAATTTCTGATTAGTTTCCTGGCTCCTTTTATTTATTTTCTGATTAATTGATTTTATTTTTTGATTAATGGCATCTATTTTTTGATAACTTGTATCTATTTTTTTATTACTTGTATCTATTTTCTGATTAGTTGCGTCTATAATTTCCGCTGCCATTTTCTGTAACATTTTCATAATTTGATTTAAATCTCCTGCGGGTTGCACCATTGTTCGTTCCCTATTCTTTTCTCGCCCTTCCTCATCCACTATAACATTTCCTTGTGTATCTTTTTTCCATCCTATCATTTCTCTCTCCCTCTGCAAATGACTCTTCATTGTCCTGCTCGCATTCTCTTATTTATTCATTTGATTGTTCTAGAACTAATTAATGTCTAGGTCTATTTTCATATTCTACCTTATCAGAGCAGCTACTAGCGTCACTATTATCATTTAGATTTGAATCTGCCATCTTCCCTTCCAAAAAAATTAGTGATTATAAAATAGTAAAACAAAGTTATTTAAATCTTACTAATTGAATTAAAAATAATATAAATTTATCTAAGGCTTATCTGACTAATTTGATGTCTTCGGTCGCCTTGTTCTGCCTCAGTACGGTGTTCTTCGTCGGTGTGCCTTGTAGTGTACCGTGCGTGGAACGTCTGTTTCACCTCGGTTCTCGGATATATGTTCGTAGTCGGTGTGCCTTGTAGTGTGCCGTGCGTGGAACGTATGTTTAACCTTGGTTCTGGGATGGATGTACGTCGTTGGTGTGCCTTGTAGTTTGCCGTGCGTTGAACGTCTGTTTCACCTCGGTTCTAGGATGGATGTACGTCGTTGGTGTGCCTTGTAGTTTTCCGTGCCTTGAACGTCTGTTTCACCTCGGTTCTCGGATTGATTTTCGTCGTTGGTGTGCCTTGTAGTGTGCCGTGCGTGGAACGTTTGTTTCACCTTGTTTCTCGGATTGATGTTCGTCATTGGTGTGCCTTGTGTCTTTCAATCGTTGTAGTCTCTTTCTTGTCTCGAGGATTTGAAGATTCGCGTCGAGGTTGGGTGCCAATTGTAACACTACGGATTAATTCATAGATATAATAATGCTGTGATAATATTTCTGTTATCTATAGCTCCGTGGTCGAGCGCCTATCATCACTGTACGGAATAGATACCGTTTAACTAGCTGTTAATTGCTCCGTGGTCGAGCACTAATTAAATTGGTATATTTAATAAAATGAAAGAAAGAGAACTATTGATGGCTGTTTATTCACACACGGTCTATTCAAATGACATCTGTTAATTACTGATACATACTCCAATTAAATGCTTTATATACACTTGTGATATTAACGTACATTATTGTATTCTGTGTTAGACTGCGACTGCGAGAGCGAGTCTGTGCGACTGCGATAGCCAGTGCTAGTGTGTGGGTAGGTTGGGGCTTGGGTGCCCTTAACCATACGCACAAGCGGCTAATATATGACATACCCTTTGCCTCTCGGTCTCCTCGTCACCAGTGTAAAAACTAACTAATAGAAAGAGTCCTCGCGACAGGTTTTGTGAGGGATGGCTTCTTATTGGTATAGGGAATTGGCGTCCTTTGCCAAATACTTCGGAGTTGTTCTTTTAACAGAAAAAATTATATAAAAAATATATTTTAATGGTGTAATCCTTTTCACATTATTTCTGAAAAGCGCGTGTTTCTTCATGGATGAATCATAAAAGGATACTCTACATTTGTTACTTTAGAGAAAAATTACCTTCATCCATGACTTTTTACATATTTTAGAGGGATACAAACCAATATCATTACAACTGAAGTTATGTTTCAGTGAAAGCTAAAGGGGTGAGGTGAAGAATTTATAGTTTTATTAATAGTAAATTTAATCCTGAGGCCATTTCAGGTACACTATTGACGATTGTGTCACTATTTAGTCCCCTTTAAACATCAGTAAATCTACTTGACAGACCCAGTCATGGGCTGGAAGCAGTACTTGATGTAATATACTTTTTACCGACACGCTCAAAAACTCTTCTAAATTGTTAGATTTTTATTTAGCAACACGTCTTACTACCCGTTCAAGTTATATGCTTAAGTACTAATTATGCTAATGTATTAGGAATTGGGTACGTTGAATTTAGAGGAAGTGGACCCGCATTTGGGTGGAAGAAGAGTGGAAAACTATTTAGGAGTTCCAGGGGCTACCTGCTTGAAAAATCTCAACTTCAAAGGTCTATTGGGAAGATCTTACAGTTAATTCCATCGTATAATATATCTTCACAAATTATGTATTTAGGGCACTTTCCCACTTAATCACTGGAACTTTTTATTAAAATTTAATTTTTATTTTATTTAGCATCGCGCCCTACTACCTGTCCGGGTTGTACGCATTAGTACTAATTACAGTAATGTGTTAGAAATTGGGAAGGTTGAATGTAGATGAAGTGAACCCACATTTGCGTGGAAGAAGATTGGAAAATAATATAGGGAAAACCATCCTCGAGCTCACCCGTGCGAGATTCAAATCTCGATCTCCCCGTTCTCGGCAGTCTAGCTCAACAAGAATCAAGCACGTTAGCTAACTACACCAACAAGATGTGTTTGAATTTAATAAAAACAATCATTTATAATTTAATTGATAGCTTTAAAAAGTGGTGGTGGCAGTTCAAATGGAATCGGCCCACCGGGATATCTTTCGGTGTTCCCACGGACAAGCCTCCCCCACCCCCATCCCCACACAGGAATAAATTTAACTTACTATTTTTAGCGTTATTAAGGGTGGCCCTAGGTACAGTGTGCCCCTAGGGTCTCCCCTGCCTGTAATAAAATAAAATAAAAAACTTTGTGACTTGTCAATTTTCTCTTTTGGTTGGCACAATTAGGCTAGTAAAAATTTAAAATAAATACCTTCTGCAGGCATGTAAGATTAATAAATCTTTCAAATGAAGATCATCATTTTTAGAGGCATTTAATTTTTTTTTAATTATCAAGTGAACACCACTCCAAATAATTTCATGGCACATTTAATTTTCAAAAACTTGACAATTGAAGATTACTCAAAATATATTCTAAGTATCATTTAAATCTCAAAAATTTGCTAATCGAAGACTACTCCTAATACATTCTAGAGGCATCTAAATTTCAAAGATTTACCAAGTGAAAAGCCCTCCAAATAGCTTCTAGAGATGTGTAATTTTTAAACATTTGCCTGGCAAAGACAATTCTTAATAGTTTTTATAAAATACTAATTAAAATAGGACGATGATCACGTGAAATAGTTTCTAGAGGCATCTAAATTTCAAATTTTTTCTTAGGAATAACCCCACAAAATAGCTTTCTGGTGCTTCCAAATCTTAACATTAGGCCTATAATATTTTACTGTAGAGTGTCCTCGAGACTCCCCTTTGGGCTTGAGGGGAAACCCTTTTTAAAAAAATATTTTTCTACCTACCTCAAGCTTCCTTTTCACAGAAATTTTATTTTCGTTACTACTCGATCCCTTCCCCCCGCAAATAAATTTCCGGGTGTGCCATTGGGTGTTGGTATTCATATAATCAAAGAAATATTACATTTAAACAATTTGCACTTACATTAGTTCACATTATACAAAAAATAAAATTGATAGTAATATTGATTATAATAATTATAATAAGGGGGTAACCAACCCTAATGACGGCACTGCATCACCCTATATATAATTCTTAAGTAGTTTAGGCCAATGATTTACATTTATGTATATTAGGCCCCTACTGTATTTTTTCAAACTAAGATTTTTTTAATATAAAACACTTATGATATACAAGTGATTAGCCTATTCACGTCCAGTGTAGCGCTTAGCACATTAACACGTATTATTATAATAAATAGGCAATTTACTTAAATTATATTCTAAAATTTTTAATATTTTGCGCAAATTAAAACAAGAAGAATCTATTTCATTTTTAAATTAATAGATCAAGCTTGAACTGTTACAATTTAAGTTAAAGTAAGTAAAAAATGTTTAATTTTTTTGTTAAAATTTTATAAAGTTCCTGAATAATTTTGTATATGTGTTTTCTTTTTTTCCTTTTACACAATTTTAAAACAAAGACTACAACTTTTCTAGAGCAGCAGCCCCACTAATTTTAGCAACGAGCCGCCACTGTATTCTAATATCTCAGCCAGGCAAAAGCAACAACAGGAAATATATTCGTAGCTTTAATTCTGAATGGTACTAACATAAAAGTTGGCTTTGCGGCTGTGAAGTAAAAAATGAACTGTTTTGCTTCCCGTGTTAGCAGCACCTCCACTAATTTTAGCTACAAGCCGCCACTGAACACATTATATGTTTAGTTAATTAAACTAAAATTTTCAGTTTGGATCTAACAACGTCTCACATATTACATAAATTTTACACCTTAAATCAATATAAAGAAATGTGAAAAAAGGTATACATATGGTATTTGTATTAAATTGTTTGATAACCTGAAATCTTTATTGTAATCTAGGAATGTAGTTAGATATCTATCTTGCTTTTTCTTTATTTAAATCCTAGGAAGTAATTAGCTATCTATCTATTAAAATATTTACTAGCTAATTTACTAGCAACTACACTGTATCAGTTGTTTTGCGCATAAAACTCAAACTTGAATTGTCTTGAACGTGGAAACACTGTCTTGGTCGATAATGTACAATACCATTTTATAATCAACTATTTTAAACGCGAAATCTCACCTAAATGACGCAATTTTTTGTTCGAAATGGCACCCATGACATATAGTATATTTGGATTTGCCGTATTTTTTATTATATTTTGGCTTGGAAAATGGGTGGTTCATTTGATGGCGATAGTTTATGGGTGAGTTTTAAAAATAAATAAAAAATATATCAATATTCACTGTGTTGGTGAGGTTCCTTAACATTGAATTTAGTCTTTCTAAATTTGTGTACAGTACGTCCTTTAGCTATTTACATATTTTTCTTTGAAAAGCTACATTTATGGGTAATCCACAAACCACACCCCTTCCCTTCTGCCCCTCGACCAACCACAACCTATGTTTATATTTAATTATGTTATGTTAGTGATCTGTCTATTAGGAGGACCAAACTAACTTAATGAGATTGCTGATCAATCCCACTTAATTCGATAAATTGATGTATTACCAGAAAAAAAATTAATATCTACATCATTATATAGCCTACTGATATGATTTTGGATGTGTCGATTATTGTTTACAATGGTATATCATCTACCACGATATAGAGTTTACAATGATGTAGGCCTATTGTGATTCTTGATGCATCATGAGAGACAATGCATCACAGTACACGATACATCGGGGTCGATGATGCATTTTGTTGATACATCATATACAATAATTCATTATCTATCATGATAGGTACATAGTCTATTATCCTTTATTGTTCACCAAACATATAGGCTACTCAGGCTATATGTTTGAACCCGACTTACAATAGTGTGATCTAGTGGGTTTTTTTACCTTCTAAAGCTTTTTGTAGAAAGTACTTGGTCACTAATCATCAGCTATAAAATAATTTAGTTAACTAGCTGTTGGAACACTGCAATTTATATTTTGTTTCCTAAATTCTACGTATAAATGAACTTTACTGAAAATTCGAGTCGAGCCCTGTCCTGGTTCGTCTTCTTAAACAACGCAAATGCAATCTTCTGCTTCGCTTGCTTGAGGCACTCTTAAGTTGAGTGAGTTCATTAAGCTTTACAAAAGCCTCTTTTGTCTAGTTTGTGATGCTCTTTGAAAAATGAAGGGGTAGTAGACCAGTCACCAGGTAAGGTATCATGCTGTATTGATAAATAAAGATGAAAGAACAGCCATGAATTATGATGAACTAGAAGATATTGAATCAGAGTTGCTTCTTGCTCGTCATGCAGAAAATGAGTGATAATTGAGAAATAGTGTCATTAGTCCTTCCTTCACAGTCCACCCTAGTAAACATTTAATCCCAACATGAGGGACGATGACAAACAAAAAATTATTTATTTTGATACCAATCCGATACCGGAGTGTGAGTACTAACTTAATTTCAGTAAGAGTATTGAAAAAAAATTGTATAACCGAACAAATAAAATACTAGTATCAAAAAGAAAATGTTTTCCACTCTGCTTCCACATAAATGCGGGTGCACTTCCTCTCAATTAAACCTTTCTAATCCCTAAACCAATAATTAAATCACTACATAGACATATAACCCGAATGGGTAGTAAGACGCGATGCTAAAAAAAAATCGGCGCTTTGCATTTAGTTGTCTGTCTATGGTAGATACATCTCCTGATATCATTTAATGCATCAACTATTTAATTCAAACTTGGTACAGTTGTTCTTTGTACCTCTACACAGGTAAAGTTTGTTGGCAAAGAAACTCAAACAAAGGGTTAGGAAGAAATCAAACCTTATATGTATAAAAACATAACTTCTTGCATTAATTATTACCTTTTAGGACTTTTTCTGATACCTTATAGGCCTACAGTTGAAAATGAGTAAATAGGTTCAAATTACCGTAATAGCACTAAACAAAAATTAAGTGTTTTAGTTGGTCATTTTTTTTTTCGGGGGGAGAGGAGGGGGAATGCAGTTAACTGGGAGGCCCAAGTCTGCTACCACACATGTGTAAATATACTTATTCTGACATGAGGCTGTGGACACATAAATTAAACACGCCTTTATTTTGTAGGGCAAAGAATACCGTGCCTTTGGTTTTGTTTGTTTTGAACAACTATGGAAAGCAGTTCACTATAGGAAAGCTATGCCGAGTCAAGGCAAGTTTTTCTTTTCTTTTTAGCCCCAGGTCTTACTACCCATTCAGGTTAGACTCTTAAATGTTCTAATTGCACTAATGGTTTTAGGGATTAGGAAGGCTCTATTTAGAAAAAGTGTATCTGCATTTGCATGGAAGGAGAGTTCAAAACAATTTTGGAAAACCCACTTTCAGTACAGCCAACCGAGATTCAAACCTCAATCTCCCCATCATCGACAGTCTTCTATGAAAGTAGTGCCTTAGACCATGCTGCCACCAAAGCGGGTGGCAAGTTTTGTTAATATTTTAAAAAACCAATGATGCACCCAGAAATTTTCTTTGGGGGGAGGGTGTGGTGGTTATACAATGTATTGAATCTTACTACGCCTGTAGGCTACCTTCTTCCTATTGAGAATTTTAGAAGTATGGTACTTTTAATACCTGAAACAGAAATAACACTATACTAATATAAAGGACATTATAAACCAATTGAAATATAAATTAATAAAATATCCTTTCCTTTAAGGAAATCTTTGTGTTGCTAGATTTTAAATTCACTAAAAAATAAATTTCAAACAAATTAAATGTTAAACTTAACTTTTCTATCGAAGCTTGACCTTTAATGCAGATAAAAAATGTTCACTATACAGTTTAATGTTTCTTTCAAATGTGTTGCACCAGTCATTTCACATTATATCTATTACACTTCTTCAGAGTGAGCTAGCTATTCATAAAATCAGGTGTCTCACCCAGGGTGTCTTCTAGGTCACGAAAGTCACAAAGAAGTTACCAATTGCTAAAAAGGTCACAAAAGTACCGGAAAAGTTATGTCATAAAGTCACAAAAAAATTTTGTTTGAATTTCCTGCACATTGTAACAACGCGAATGCTTCGAATGTCAAGTCACCCACTACCCATGATGCCATGCGCTAGCCACAAGTTGCCTCATTGTTTTTACTGTAATACCAAGGACAAGGTTAACGTTTGCTATCTAGTTAAAGTTTAATGCTGTGTGTGAATGCATTATGCTTAGATATGCATTAGGCCTAGATATGCATTATGGCTATATATGCATTATATAATATTCCCCCGTTTACTGAAGGAATTTTGTGGTAAAAAAAGTCACCAAAAAGTCACTAATTTTTATTTTTCCAACTCGGTAGATACTCTGTCAAAGATCCTTTATATTAGTTTGTGTCAAAAAACCTTTTACGTAACTACTTGGCCATTGTGAGTCCACGTTTTATCTTCAAAAATCTTAGTCACTTATTGAGTTGACTCAACAAGCCAATCTAGGAATTATAACTTATTTTAGATTGATGAAGGCGCTAATGACCTGCGTGTGTTGACACACACCTCTAAACAATAACATTATTAATAATAATAGACTGATGAACTGTTGATGGAGAATAATGGTTACACATTTTTAGTAAAACTATCCTATAAATAGGCTAATAAAGGTATACATCCATATAAAACCTAGATTAAGGCTCAACAAATAATGGGTAGCAAGCAAACCATCATCAAACTTTTCTTTTCCCCAAAAAAGATATTCCTGGCAGAAAATTCTTCTCCATTTATCAGAGTCATTACTGTTAGCAAAATAATCCCCGGCCCATTTTATATATATATATATATATATATATCCTCCCCTCCCCCTCTAATTTGGTTCTATCTCTTACCTACCTCTACCTGCCCCTCTCCCCATCGATCATAATCATGTAAACTCAAAAAATTAAATTGCGATATATTTTGAATAAAGATTTAACGCAAATGATAAATGATGTCAAAATCCTTAAATCTCCCAGGCCTACTGAAGGGCGATGTTCCTTGCGCTAGCACTGTCCATTTCAAAGTATTATTTTCTCTAACTTTATAAAAATTTAAGTACTAGATTATAAACCAGTACCTAGTGGTAAACTACTGCCTGTTATGTAGGACAGCAAGACATCACTTCCAAAAAACTCACTAGGCCTACTGTCCTGTAAAAAATAATAGGTACATATGGTCACCCTAGTTAGACGACATCACAAATATAAAAGCTCAAATTAAAATTGAAAATAATTATTATGTAACCTACTTTGGTCACATAGTCAAAGGCGCTAGTCTTTCAATGGACTAGATTGACGATGAAATGAAGATCGAGGTTTGACTCTCGGTCAGGTGTACCGAGGGTGGTTATTCCAAAATGGTTTTTCACTCTATGCAAATTTGGGTACACTTCCTCTAAATATAACCTTCCTAATTTCTAAAACCATTAGCGTAATTAATAGGCTTACATAAGCTTATAACCTGAACAAGTAACTTTAAAACCATTTATAATTCATCCATACAGGTTGATTCAAAAGGTCAAAACTTGAGGAGCTTGTAGAGAGAGGGTTTCAGGCAAAACAACCTAACTTTTGAATAGGAATCCATGCATGTCCTCTTAGGTCATCTTGAGACAGGTGAGGCCATTAAAGATATGGAAGTCTGACACCATTCTGCTGAAATAAGCATGCTACGAAGGTTTATATCATAGTAATAATTTTAAACATTAATTTGGGCTTTTATATCTAATCAGTTTAGTTTGAATGAAATTTTGTATGATGTTACATTGTGGGGTTTTATTTGTAGAAGTATTCTTTAAAAAACACAAAAAGATAAGAAATAACCAAAGTAATTTTCAAACACATCAATTTAAAATTATCAAGTTCAAACCTAAGCTTTAGTATTTAACAGAATTTTGAGTTTTTTTTAATTGGGAGAGGAATTTATTTCACCAGGTCTCAGTACATCTTTGGGTTATACACATACATTAATAACTCTAGTGGAAAAAGATATTGAAGGTAAAATTTTAGAGAAAATATACCCACATTTGTGTGTGTGTGGAGAGTAGGTAACCATTTAGGAAAAAACACCCACAGTACATCTGGAGTATTTGAACCCCATATTTCCATCACAGAAAATCTAGCTTAACATGAGAGTGACACTTTAGACCCAGAGTGGGCACACCTATCACCAAAATTGATGAATCGGCTATAAAAGTGTGGTGAATTGTATTTGCCATTTCTAACAGTAAAATAAACTTTTTCCTGACATATTCTGGTTGTAACTTTATATTTCCTGCATATTATTGGAAGCATTCCGCTTTCTGAATGAGTTATTGACTCAATACTGCCAACTAATGATCTCTGTTTTTATTATTTTAATTACTTCACATTGGCATATAAATTATTGCATTACCTATTCCAACTTTTTATTACAAATCCAAGCAAATAAATATCCACCCCTCTGTCTTTGGACCAGCATGAACAGTCTGGAACCCTTAGAAATGTACCAGAATTCTTCATTCACTGATATGTGGAAATATATTCTGACTGACAACGATGTCCCAACTTTGAAATCAGGCATTTCTAAATTATGGTCCATGTTTGGATCAATGTGGGTGTGTGAATTGACGCTCTCTACATTGGGATTTATCAAGCCAAAATACAAATCTCGAATTGATGTGAATTTGGAGGCGAAGCTAAAATGTGTATTTAGCTCAAATTAGATATTCAGCCAATGGGGAAACTTGTCAGACAAAAGTATTGTCATATTTCACATCAAAGGGTCTTACATTCTCAATTTGAACGATTTTCAATATTTGCATTTGAGGCAGTAGTAATTGAGTAGTCCAAATGTACATGTTTGGAATAAACCTGTTCAAACAGGGTGTATTATTTTAAATGTTAGATTGACCAACCTAATTCTCATTTTTACATAGTGTGGCGAATTTCACTTCTCATTCACCATATCTGTGACTACATTGAAAAATATGTTGCCCACCTCTGCTTTAGACCATGCAACCACTGATGCAAGTTTTTGTGTCTTAAAAACTTAATAAAACTATTACATCATTTGAATTATAAGGATATATTAATTTAATGTTAATTGAAAGTGTTTATGTTATTTACAAATAGGAAGACACATTTGTTGTCAAATAATTCTCACTCTAGAATGATTTAGAATGATTTATACGATATATATATATATATACACATATACATACACCTAAATTTAACTAAATCATTCTTTAACATATTTAGAAATAAATTGTATGATGCACTTCACAGACGTTCTCTTGTATCTTAAAATAGAAACATTTATTTAAAACTGGTAATATTTGTGAAATGAAATAATATATATTATTGCAGAAACACTCCACAAAATAACAAAAATGAAAAATATACACTGTTAAATAAAAATTTAGAAAACGGGAACATTTCCTTCTACCAACTAACATACCAATCAATTTCAATTTTCAAGGAACTCCATAGAAAATATACTTATCTATAGCCTATAATTACTAGCCCATAGCTCATAAAACTGCCAGTTTTATAAAAATATATTAAAAATACACCTAATGTTTTACAATTTCTAAATACAAAATTTAATAAAACGTGATTCTTTCTCTTTTTGCCCTTCAATTAACTAGGCCTACCCTTAATTTTAGAGTTAGATATACAATTTCAAAACATTCTTCATGGGAGCCTTATGAAAACTCAAAATACCATGTCCTAGCCCAATCGCTGAAATGGTTCTGGCTCTATGCCAAGATACAGACACATACAGACAGATGGCATCGCTAAAATGACTCTTTTTGTTTATGTTTACAATTTTCTCTTAGTTGTTGAGAGAAGGTAACAACACAAAAAACTGATAAGGTGGAGTGGGGTAAGTGGAATCACGGGGTAATTGAGCACGATTCTTGCAGAGCTACACGTTTCTGAAAAATAGTTTGCATTCTATCTCAACAAGCGAGTTAAGATCTATTAATTAGTCTGTTATAGTGCTTTTGATTTTTAGCCTGGAACTATGAATTTTTGTGATGAAGGGTACTTTTGACCCAAGTTTTCATCATTGTATAACAAAACTTCTAAATACAACATGAATTTTATAAAAGCCATGATTCCACTTACCTTATGAAATTCTAGGTCCATGGGAAGAGGAATCACAGATTCTGTGGCAAATTGAATCACCTGATTTCACTTGCCCCATCATGTTCTGAACATTTATAATTTCACCAACAACTTTTATTTAACTTAATTTAAAAGCGTTTGATTTCACTTCACTTCATTATTAAAAATTATGTTTTTTTTCTTATGTTTTAGGTTGCGAAATAAATTAACAATGGTTAGAAATAATAAAAGAAAAACTGACCGAAGTCATTCCTATACTAAAGAAAAATTAACTATTGCATTAGATTATGTGAAACGTGACCTTTCTACAATTTTTGGTGCCTCAAATAAATATTCAATTCCCCTTTCAACATTACAAAAACATTTGAAATGAACAAGAGGATTTAAAAGTAATCCACAAGGCAGATGTCGGGTAATACCAGAAGAGAATGAAGAAAAAATAGCCAAAGGATTGAAAGAGATGGAAAAGTGGGGATGGCGACTGAGTAGAAAGGAAGTTCTAGAAGTGGTTGGGAAATATGTTAGGACAAGTAAACTTTAGACCCCTTTCAAAGATGGGATACCAGGGGATAAATGGTTTCTGTCATTCAAAGAAAGACAATTTAGCTATTAGGAAGCCACAGAGCTTAGAGTATACACATAAGAAAGTTAATGACCCTTCCACTATAGAGGAATATTTTGATCTTCTTGATGCAACTCTTAAACAATTAGAATTAAAGGACAAGCCAAAGAAAATTTATAACATTGATGAAACTAGCTTCTCATTAGATCCTAATAAAACCAAGGTAGTTGGCCAAAGAATTCACCTTCCTTTAGAGTGACAAGCGTACTAGGGAGTGAAAGTACTACAGTATTGGTGGGAATGCAGACAGAGATAAATTACCACCTCTTATTGTATTCAAAAGCAAGAATATATGGGATACATGGATATCTCCTGATGAGTTATCATTTCCAAACACATCTTATGCTGCTTCTACAAATGGCTGGATGGAGACTTACATTTTTGTCAACTACTTTGAGCAAACATTTCTCAAGAACTTTGTTACTTAAAGGCCAATTCTTCTAAAATATGATGTGTATACAACCCATCTTGACAGCCAACTTATACTCATGGCAATTCAGAAATGTGTAATTATACTAAAACTGCCTCCTCATTCTGGCCATCTCCTTCAACCAGTGAATTTGGCTGTATTTAAAAGCATTAAAAGGAGATGGGATAGCAAGCTCACTTCCTATCAAAAAATGCACCAAGGCCACACAATTTCAAAGAGAACCTTCATTCTCTATTCTGGTTTCTGAAATATTGAAAGAAACACTTCCTTATTTTTCTAGATCTAGATTCTGTAAAGGTGGTATTTATCCATTGATAGACTTGTAATCAATCAAAGCAAATATGACCCTGAATATCTTTTTAGATACAAAAGAAGAAAAGAAACTTCTTCCAACAAATCAACAACCAAAATCCAATAATAATGAGTCCAGGGTGGGAAAAATCAAGTAGTTGTAATTCAAGAAGACATGAGGTCAGCCAGAACAGGGGATGTCACTGATATTGACTATTTAGAGCCAGCGCTAATTCTAAACACACATCATTTGAAGAGTTACTTCTGAAAAGCTTAAGGCAATCACCGAGAATAGGCCTATAGGCCAAACGCAGAAAAGAATGTTGCTCCAGGAGTAGAAATCATTAAATCAAAGGAAAATATAAAGCATAAATAAGCAGCCGAAGGAAAAAAACACAAAGGCAGTTAAGTTAAAGATAAGGAAAAAGAGGAGTGCAGAACTAGAATCTTTTTGTTCTGAAAAAGCAAACTTAAGTGATAGTGAAGAAGAAGAGTCATCGTTAAAATATTTAGCCAGAGAACTAGCTGAAAAGGAACAGCAAAGAGAGTTTGATCATCCCCATGCCGAAAGACATAAAGTTGGAGAGTGGATATTAGTGCACTTTGAAACAAAACAAAAAATTGTTCACGATGTTGCACAAATATCTAATTTTTCTGATGAAGAACCGATTGTAATGTTTGCAAGATTGAATTAAAATGTCCATTGTGAGTCAATATTCATAAGGCCTGAAAATAGGGACGTAACAGAAGTTCTTACCAATGATATAGTGATGGCACTTCCGGATCCTAAACTTGGCTGCCATGGTGAACTTCATTTGCTTTGTCCTTTGCTTCATACGATGCCCAATAAAAAAAATGACGGACATGGTTTGTAAATAGGCTAGAGTCCACTTTTTTAAATAACTACCACCTATCTATCCACAGTAATGAAAACAAAGTGACTTTATGAACTTGTAAATATTGATGTATCATAATAAGTGTTAATTTTTATTTTATAATTATTTTTTTAATGTCATATTAGTATGTGCATAAAAACATTTAATATTTTCACCTATTTCAAATGTAATTTTCACTAGCATGCTCCAGTTTGTTATCTAAGAATAATTTTATTTTTCATTTAGTTTATCAAACTCTTTATTTTTCATTGAAAAATATCAACTTTACATTTAGGTGTCCACAGAAAAGTTGATAACTTCTAAATAAAACCAGATGATTTAAAATCATAAAGAGTGGCTTGACTGTCACATTTGAGGGCATATTCCACTTGCCCCACATCTGTTTGTGTTCTCTTTATATGGACAAAACGGGTACCCATCATTTGGCCAAATGACTTTTGTGGATTTAATTTTTAGGCTAAACGACTTTAGGCCAAATTACTTTTCGTAAAATTAATTTTTATACTATTTATTTAAAGTGTTTGTGTTGTCTTCAGAAACATTCGTTATGATGTGTAGTGATGTTACTAGATGGCGAGGTGTGTAGTGTTTAGTTAAATAGTATATACTACCCTTTCAAAATACATTTGTCTTCTCTCAATTTATTACTTCCCAAGGTATAGCAGCACGTCCATTAACCTGTAGTACCACTTTTGTATGTTGAACATTTGCATTGCCAAAGTTTTGTATCAGTTTTTGTACCTTATTGTACCACTAATAAAAAGATTTGCACCCGTACACTTTTTTTATTAATTAGCATATACATTTTAATAATTTTGTTTTATTTAAAATTTGAACTCTTTTCAATCCAAATCTTTACATTAGTTTAGTACCATTTTGTTCCACAAAAAAAAGTTTTGTACTCAAACTCGTTTTGAGTAGTTATATGAATGGGGCCACTCCATGTTAATAATGTTGTATTATTTTGAATTTTGAACTTTTTTCCTTGCCAAAGTATATTTTATTTGTTTTTTTGCATATATTTCTTTACTAATTTTGTTAAATGAATTAATCAACCATTCATTTTTTATAATTATTTTAACTTACTATAGTTTGCCCACGGCTTCGCTCACATTTAAGCTTGGTAAATTAACTTATTTCTAGTGAATAATCTAAACCAGCTTTTCTCAAACTCAATGCACTTGAGCCTTACATGAACATTAAAAGTAATTTTTAAGCCTCACTTTCTTAGAATAAAAATAGCTTTTTTACGTAAAATACAAAAATGAGGCATTTATTATTGTATTGATTTATTTGTTTTCTGATAAGAACTTTGTAGGAACTTGTTAAGAATAGACTAGTAAAGTTTTCTAAAACATTAATGAAATATAAAGTTTGTTTTAACATTTTATGACAGAAATATTATTCACAAAAAATATGTGTCATTTGGAAGAATGAGTTTCTTTTCCTATCATAGAGATGGTTCAAGTCAGATTCGGTTTACATATGAGTAACACACAAATAAGGCCTTTTTCAACTGCCAGTCGATTTCTGTAATTCAAATTATCATACTTGTTGAGAAATTACTTTCATACAAATGCATGTAGATTCAAAGATCAAAATTAATTTTATTGCTTCATAGGTCAAACAGAATATTAATTTTCTACAGTCAATCAGAATTTATCAAGTCTAAGGAAGTGAACAATTTGTTCACAGATATATCGATGCTGCGCCTCATTTGAAATCCCCTCGCGCCTCACAGTTTGAAAAACCCTCATCTAAGCTACCAAAAACACAATTTCAGACACGTGTGAGGCAAGAACTTTGTATGTCGATGAAGCCACATATTAACTACTACCTATAAGAAGGAACCAAACTATATTTTTTAAATATTTGCTCGATTATGCGGAGACATTGTTGAAATGAACACCAATATAAATAGCTTAGATTTATTATCTAATAAACCAAGCTAAATCTAAATAGCTGAAAAAATACCTACATCTAGGACACAACTGCAAGCATGATAACAATGGCTCTTTTACGTGAAGGCATTGTTGCAATGAACACCAATAGAAATAGTTTAAATTTACTATTTAAAAATTAATTAATTTGAAAGAATCACTCTAGTAAGCACCTCAGCTTATCAAACAAATTGTTCTGTTACTAATTGTTTCTATTAGTTTTTGAAAACTTTCCCCTCTTCTCCACAATCATAATTTATCTAACTCCCATTTAAACACTTATAGTATTAAGAATCATTTTGTTATCTATAGTTGTACTTCTACCTGCCAGACAAATTTCAATTATCTACTACACTTAAAAGTTTTTTTTCTAACTCTCTCTCCGCTCCTTGATTTCATGGAGTTCCATTTTAAAATGTTCAGACTTACTAGTTATTTGGAGTGGTGCAGTTACTGGCCTGCTAAATTTCAATTTTTAACCACACTTCCATCTCTCCCTCCACGCAAATGCGGGTTCACTTCCTCTAACTCAACCTTCCCAATTCCTAATCCATTAGAGTAATTAGTACTGAAAGCGTATAACCCGAACGGGTAGTAAGACGCGGTGCTAAATATTATATTATTATTTCTACTTATCTGCAAAAATTTTATTTTATACCTCATCTCAATTTTTTTTTCTCTATTTTATTAGTCTATCACCACTATGTCTCAGAATGACATTTTAAATTATTATTATTATGTTAATGTCTATTTGTATTGGTTCCTGTACCTACTAAATGAATTTAAATTCTTTATCATACAGAGAAGTAATTGAATGTATTAGTTTTGGAAATGTTAAGCCCCCCCCCCCCTTCCCACAATTTCTCCAACTCCCACTGACAAATTTTTAGATTTATTTGTTTATCGTGATTGGTCCTTATACCCAAGGTTATAGGGTATAAGTTTGGTTTGTTCCCTATATCCGCCAGCATTCTGCTTTGCCCCAGCGCACAGTGCTGCTGTGACGTCGCGTCTCGTGGCCTATCAGAGCTTGCTTCTTAGCAGTACATGTGACTGTGGTGTCGCGCTCGTTATTAACTCCTTATTTGTGTCAAGCATGCTAACACACTAACTTTGAATAGTAAATGCTTATGTGTTTTTTGTAAGCTTTCCTATTATTTATGCATGAAGTGTTACGAAAAGGGTCGTAACAATACTGCCGTTGCCATGTGCAATAAAAGTAGTCTAAGGGATATGGTGTTATACACAAAATTTTCATAAAGATTCTGATGTCAGACGAAGATGTATTCACTATTGAACGGGATAGAAAATGGAATCCTGATTAGTATTTTATTTGCTCAGAACATTTTCCCCCTGATTATGAACACCTTCATGCCTAACTGCTATTCTTTCCTAATAAAAGATAATTAAAATTGCCTGCTATAACCTCCCTTAATTGTGGTGTCTCCTTAAAGGTTATCTAAGGGGAAAGTATTACCTGTGAATCTAGGCTGAGTATTAGATTGACGAAATAAATATTAAGTGATTTCATGGCGGGTGAAAATATTTGGAGGGG
This sequence comes from Timema poppense, assembly GCA_902141375.1. Taxonomy (NCBI): domain Eukaryota; kingdom Metazoa; phylum Arthropoda; class Insecta; order Phasmatodea; family Timematidae; genus Timema; species Timema poppense. The sequence goes on from CABFOV010001132.1 coordinate 39,797, forward strand.
GACATGTCACCCCCAATATTTTTACTTTATGGGAAAGTCCCCCTAATACTTTTGCTTTTGGAAAAGTCCCCTCCTATATTGAATTAAATTTACTGATTTGTTTAAATAGTTTACTTAATTGCAAGATTTCACCTATCCATTTTATAACCTTATTAAACAAATTGACCTTGATTCATTAATGCGGACAGCAGTCTGGAAGAGAAATTTCACCATGCAAGGTGGGATATATTTTTAAGTTATCCATGCCACCTTAAAACATACTTTAGAAACATTATTTCTCAACAAATCTTAGTGAACTTGACAAAAACTCAAAATTTTCTTTTAGACATAGTTGCTCTATGCAAAGAGTTTACAAATTTCATTGACCATAACGGGTCTAAATTTACATGAACATTCTTTTTCACACCTCAAAAATAATAAAGTCCTAACAAAGCCCTTACTTCAATAGAATCAGTATTGTTATGATAACTCTGATGGTGGATGATTATTGGAATTTTGCACATTATTTATTCATTTGTACTAAAAGTATTGGATGAAATAATATCATCGTCAATAAGCAACTCCCAGACTTCTTTTGGTGATTTTGCGTTTTGTGCCACACCTTTTGAACCAGGTATGTGTATCACAATGTCCTCAGTTTTGGTTCTTACTCTCCTAGGAGGATCCGTAGTATGCCATTTGTAGCAAGATTTCTGAATAAGAAATGTATATTTTTTTCGAGCATGCTGGTTGATTGTTGCCAGGTAAATTGTATGCCAGGGTCTTCTTCACTACACTCACTTTCTTCTCAGAAGGTGTCTTGGATCTCAACGAAATCAGGATCATCATCAGAGTTATCCCCACCAAAATCATCTTCAAAAGTATCTAGTTCATCTTGTTCTAACTCCATCTGTATGTCGTCATTAGTTAAACTTAGCAAAACCATGTTTAAATATTACAATAAATTAACAAAAATAATATAAATGTCTGCAAAACGAGATTTTAAAAGACACACACTGCATAAAAAATATATAACTGCATACAAATTTAAGTAAAAAATAGATGTCAGCATTATGTATGAATACATAAAACTTCACAAAACTCAAGGTGGGATACAGAGAACCTTTAGTCAAACACTGCTCTAGGATTCAATGCCAATTGGTTGAAAAATTGTTGTGGTAAGGCTAGGAACACTACCAATATAAAATACAAAAATTCCCAACTGTGTACTAAAGTAGCAAGGAAATAATTCTAAAATAAAATCAGCTGAGTTTTACTGGACCCCAGGGTAAGGTACGAAGGCTTATTGTGGTGAAACTATATGCCTAGATGTATACAAAAGATTTATATAAATTATTTTCAAACTGTTTTAGTTAATAACTAAAGACTGAAAAATGCTAATGTGTGCACCATCCTTGTAGAAAATGTAACAGAGTGGTCACTCAAACTCTAAAGTATGGTTCCATTATAGTTCCCAGTTTTCGTTTTATTGAAATACAAATTTTACCCATTCTATAAAAAGGCTTTTCCTCCAGTTGTGAGACTTTGAACAAATGATTCCAAATGAAAATGTTTTGTTTAAGGTGCTATGAACACTTGCGCAAGGATCTCTAATAAATGCCTAGGCTAGTAAATTAATTAGGCCTTTATACAATAATTCATACCCCTTACATGCTCACTTATGTTTTAGAACACGGATAGAAAGAAAAGAAGAATCTATGACAATTTTGCACCAATTCGAGACATATGGAAAAAGTTAATAAGTAATTGCCAATCAAATTTTACTCCATATGAATATTGCACAATTGACGAACAATTGTTAGGCTTTAGAGGCAACTGCCTCTTTTTATATCCTCTAAACCTGACAAATATGGACTGAAAATTGTGATGTTAAATTGTGCAAAAACATATTACATGGTGAATGCTATACAATCTATGGAACTCGTAGAAATGTGGCCATCGACAACTGGTTTCCCTCCATTCTGCTTTTATAAACATTGTTTAAGGAATATGGTTTTACAATGTTAGGAACTTTGACGAAGAACAAAGCTGAAATACCAGCTAAATTTCTTAAGGCGCAAAATGAAGGAGAATCACAGTTTGCATTTGATTAAAATAAAACAATAGTTTCCTACACTCCAATTAAAAACAAAATAGTTTTATTGTTGTAAGCTCTTCACTACAAAAAAGAAATCAATCAAGACTCTGGGAAGCCACAAATGATAGACGTTTATAATAAAAAAAAGAGTGGCACCAATACCTTTGACCAACACTCATACATACATAACTGCACGTGCATCTAGATGATGGCCTATGAGAATTTTCTTTGGAAAGTTGGACCAAGCGGGTGTCAATGCTTGTATATTATTTAATGCAAATGTGAATCTTGAAAAAATAATCACCCTAAGAGATGGAGTTAATTGGAACCATATTTGCACCTGGTTAGATAAAACCACCTTACCAAGAAATATGGAAATAAATTTGCAGGAAATACTAAGTGAAGAAGAAAAACAATCTGAAGGCCCTTCTGAACTACCTCGCCAAACAAGATTTCCAGATGCGCCTTTTGTCAGAAACAAAAGGACCAAAAATTGAGATTGTTCTGTGAGAGTTGCCGCCGAGCCATTTGCAATGACCTTAGATCATCGGTTCTCAAACTGAGGTATGTGGGCACCTTCCACGGGGTACGTGAGAAGGCCCACGGGCAAAATTTGTACACTGTAGTCTTCACAGGGAGGCTGTATTTGCCAGGAAATGTCCAAATGATATAAAAATAGTATTGACAGAAGAAATGAAGACCATTAATTTCATATCAGACATATCCAGATTATTTGCAAACTTATGTGAAAAAATGGGAAGCGAACATAATCATCTTCTCTTCCACACTGAGGTAAGGTGGCTTTCCAAAGGAAATTGTCTTTCTCTTTTGTATGAAGTGAGACAATATATTCAAGTATTCCTCTGTGACACCAAGAATGAGTTTATTAACTGATTTACAAATTAGCAGTGGCTGTGCAGGCTAGCTTTCATGGCTGATGTATTTCAGCAACTGAATGTGCTGAATAAAGTTCTGCTGGGTAAACCCAAACATACAACACCCTTCATGGTTCATGACAAAATAAAAACTTAAAAAAGAAACTTCAATTTGCTACAAAAGGAGTTGTGAAGGGAGCACTGTCATTTTTTCCATCCTTAGAAAATTTCATAGAAGAAAATGAACTTTAGCTTCTTGATTCTGTTGTTGACGACATAAAATAGCATTGTCTGGTTTTTATTGAAGACTGTGGCGAATATCTTCCTGAGAGTTTAGAGAGCGAGTTATGGATATGAGACCCTTTTTCTTCAGTGGAAGATTCCACTCTACCAGACTTATTTTCAACAAAAGAAAAGGTAGAAATTATTGAACTGTCTGTGATGAAACCCTCAAATCCAGTCTCAAGAAAACATCTTTGGTAGACATTTGATTGCAGAGACTAAATGAATTCCCTCATATACCTGACCATGTCATTAAGTTTATGATGCCTTTCCCAACAATGTATCTCTGTGGGAGTGGTTTTTCATCCATGGTGCACCTAAAAAAATAAGTACCGCAATGGGCTAAATTTGGAACCGCTTGAAAGTTTCAACTGGACAACCAGACATCAAAAAGTTTTGCCAAGCCATGCAGCCACAACCCTCTCACTGAAAAACTTTGTGATTCATAATATATATAGCTCCAGAATTACAATTAAAAAGTTTGATTTGAAAATATTGTGGCTAGGCTTAACTTTTTCTTTATTTTTGAACGAATTTGTGAAGACAATGTTTAAAACTTTTATACAGACTTTTACAGTAAAATTAAGTTTTTATTTAGAGATGTCACGATACCTGTTTTTCTTGATTCTGTTCTTAAGTCACCCTCAATTCTTCGATTCTCGATTTTGATTCTTGAACATATCCTTGTTCATTAAAATTCCAAGCATTATTGCAGAGAAAAGCTGACGTACCTGATACCTTGCTCCCCCCTCAATGCGAAACTTGGACTTTATCATTACAACACGTGTCGTTTGAAACTTTAATCCCAAAATCTTATAGATATTTACTAAACACACTAAAATTCTTCAAAACTGAAAATCAAAACCAAGAATTCAAATAAACTCATAATTAATACAATAAATTGCAGACTTTAAAATGGAAAGAAGAGCACATTTCACACGTTATAAACATTTTAAGTCATCCACCATAACTGATCCTATGCACGTTAGCTCATCAGAAATAAGTAATGAATTTTAGGCAATATTATATTAATAATTTAGGGAACTAAAATAAATATAACGGTGTTTGGTTCCCTTTTATTAATTACGTTGATTTTGGTTCTATTTATTAAACTTGTCTTATTCAAAGAGCTAAATAAAACATCAACAATTGAAAAGCGACAAAGAATATAGTTACAGGAGAGCAGCCATTTTAATTTGGTAGGAATATCTACACATTGTGATATATCAATTAATGAGAAATATATCAATATATTAGAGCAAATTTCCATCTCAAGTCTACGTATTATATATTGATTGTTTGTTTAGAATCGATTCATATATTCTGACAGTCTCACTCAACTATTATTTTAAAAAAAAAGTTTCAAAGTTGTTAAGTTTTTACCTCTTGTTAATGTCATAATGTCAGGTTGTATTATATTCGAAATCATTTATTTTTCATGTAGATCAGCTCAGAATATTAGGGTTCGTACTATATTTGGGCCATTACATTATATTTAAAATTTGCCGGCATTTAAGTGAAACGGCAACTAAACTAATATGAGATATAATCAATTGTTACCTATTTTGAATGTTGTCGTTTTGTTTAGTTGCCAGTTTTATGGATAACTAAGAATCAAAGCGAGGATCGTAATATTAAGATTGATTCACAATTCTTTCAATACCAATAAGAATCAAGTTTGACAGCCCTAGTTTTGTTAACTAATCATAACAATTCTCAATAAGAGTTCATGTTAAAGCTATAATATTAGGATTTTATCTAAATAGCTTTGTCACATTTGAAATATTTTGATTATAGATATTTTTTCCCCAATAGATTAAATCGATGAATAATTAATCGTGGGGTCTTTTTATTATCAAACCTGTGAGTTGGGATTTTCTTTTTATCTTCGGGGTACATTAAACTTTTAGTCATGGCCAAGAAGTACACTCTAAAAAAAGTTTGAGAACCACTGCCTTAGATTAAAGATGTGTTCTGAGTGCCTTTAAATTGATTAAAAATGTATTTTTTTTGTATAAGAATAAAAAAAATTAATTACATAATATTATGTAGCTTAAAGATCAAAACTAGTTTTTCTTCTGAAATTAAAATATTCTCATTTTTATTTGTAAAAACATAAACAATGCATTTTTTTAAAAGAAAAGTGTCCATTTTTTTATTTTGTAAATAAAAGTTTTTCATTACACAAATTGGAGGTGATTTATTTATTACTTATAAGCTTAAAATTAATCATATTCTACAATTAAAAAACTAACAATTTTCTTAACTAGATAATAAATTTGTTATTATTTGGGTCTAGTGGACCCCAATGTGAGGTGCAAAGGTGTGAAACCCCAGGGTGAGGTGCGAGGTTAAATTAATACAATTCAAAGTAAAGAGTAATTTGAAAACCTTGTTACTTTGTAGGGGGTTTGCTATATTAGAAACATATAATAAATTCAGAAGATATAGATCTATTAAATTTGGTATTTATTTCAGGATTATATCAGTACTTTCACTTATTATTATGTGATGATAGAATAAAAATACATTTTGAAATGTTGTGTTCATAGCTAGTTATCCTATTAATAAAAAAACAGTTCAAATTAGTAAACATTTAAAGATTAATTAAAATAATTTTATTATAAACATGTAGAACAGGTAATAGAAAGTATAAATATTTTGCCAATATTAATATAATTTGTATGATATCGATTTTGCTTAGTGTTGTGAATTTTAAAATGCTAATATAAAAAAATTGACTCACAATCTTTTAAACATAAAATAAACACTCCTTAATAAAAGAAAAGTTGACCTCAGGGGTCTCGTAGTAAAGTGCACACTCAGGACCTGATATTTGGGGGTTCATTCAAAGGTCAACAAATTTTTCTAGAGCATAAAAATATTTAACACAACTTACTTTGGAGGGGAAGTAAATCCGTCGGTCATATGTTGATTGTGGCATGTAAAAGAAACCTGGAAGGTATGTGAAAATACCTTTTCCAGCAGAATTAGTAGGTCCTTTCGCTCTCACTCATTAAAATTATTGTGTGCTGATGTATAATAATAATAATAATTATTATTATTATTAGCACCGTGTCTTACTACCCGTTAGAGTTGTACACAGGTATATAATCATTCACTTCAGAAAGTGCACGCTAAATACAATAAATAAATGATAATGTTAAATAATAACCTAGAACAAAATACACACACAAGGTCACCCGAAATGACTTCAGGTTTGCATTAGACTGGATTGGTTTTGCACTCAATGCATATGTTGGTACATTTACTATAAATTAAACCTTCCTCATCTTAACACATTAGCGTAGTTTGCAGATGTACATATGCATATAACTTGAATGGGTATTAAGACCTAATGCCAAGTAAAAATAAAATAGACTGGGTTGCTGGTGAGAAAGAGGTCAAGGTTTGAATCTCATCTGAGTATTTCCCCTCATTTAGTGTTAGCTTTGTGTTCTTTTAATTCTACTTTAAAGACTTACACAAGTTTACACAATGAATCTTTCTTCCCATTCACATTCACATTGAGTGGTTCAAACAATTTTTTTTTTATGAGATGTTTTTGGGCTTAATTTTGGTTATAATTCTTCCAATGATCGGTTAGGATTAAACAATTATGCAAATGTTAAAATTTTGATCCCTATGAGCATTTTTAAAACTGTATGTAAGGGATAACCTATGTACCTCTTGTCAAAGATGGGCTCTTATATTGGTCACAAGTTTGTAATTTTTTTTTTTTTTTTTTT